>KN471405.1:34702-56899 GCA_000787095.1 Periophthalmodon schlosseri | reverse complement strand
TCCTCCAATCCTCCTCCCCTGCTCATCCTTCTCCTCCTCCTATGCTCCTGCTCTCTTCCTCCTTTGCTCCTCCGCATATTCCTTCCCTGCTCCTCCCCTGCCCCTTCCCTGAGGTCAAAGGTTAAAGATGTGGATCTACCACATACAGTGGTGATGGAGGAGCACATTGTTGAACTGAGTCACTGTTAATTGTGACTACATTTTGTTGCATATTGGACCAAGGTCAGACTCGTAAAGATCTGTCCTCATACTTGATGACTTCTAATCACTTTGCTCTGCCCATATTATGGTTATTACTCTCACTGCTCACGTTGCCAAATAATCCTTAAAATATGTTGTGATTAAGGCAAGTATTTTTTTGACATTGTTGTGCCTTTGCTCATCTATAGAGCACATGCAGAGTAAATCTTTGGCAGCTGCATAATTACAATAGTCAGTGAATGACTGATAAATCAGAAGCGAGAGCTCACGTCAATGTTGTGTAAACAAAAGGTATTTTATTGCCCGTGATTTGGATTTAATGCCTGCATAATGGCACTGCAACAACGAATAATGTCATCATATGTGATTACAGATGTTGTTGGTTTTGCGCTTGTAAGAAATTATGGACTGTAAAATTTTACTAACAAATGAACCTTCTGAAATCCTCACTCCCTGTCTTGAAGGCATTTAGCCAGTGCTATTGTAAGGCAATGAGCGGCAATGTTTCAAAACTACTTCTGAAAGCAGCACTACTCGTGCTAATCAACAGTAGATGCATTGTGTATTTCACCAGGCATGAGTTTGGTCAGTTAGTCTAGCAGGCTAATTGGAACAGTTAGTCTGACATTTTTATGAGTTTATTATGTTTGGTGGGGCCAGGACAGAGAAATACATAGTTGACAAGGTTGGCAACATTATTTGCCATGTCACTAACAATTACTTTTTCTGCTACTGCATTGATTTTTTGCTACTGCACCATGTTGATTGTTGTTTCACAGCTGCATATTTTCAGTAATTTTTCTTCTTCTTCTTCTGCTACTACTACTACTACTACTACTACTACTACTACTACTACTACTACTACTACTACTACTACTACTACTCATGCTCTTGAATTCATACCTCAGTCGGATTGACACTGACATCACTGACACTTGTCCAGAGTGTGGCCAAGCATGCCATACAATGCAACACCTCTTCACCTGCCCTGCAAAGCCAGCACCACCAAGTCTCCATGTGGGATGTCTCCATGTGGGATCTCAGCAGAATTCCTCGGACTAACTTAGAAGACGATGACAAAAGATGGCTCGGGTTACAACAACAACAACAACAACAACTACTACTACTACTACTTTTTGCTTATTGTTACAACTCTCAGGACTAGTTGACCTCACTTTTCCCACCAAAGTAAGAAAGAAAAGTACCTCTGTTATGCTTAAAAGCTAATCATTTTTGAGACTGCAATTATGTCCTACGTCCCCAGATGCCCTTTTTTTTCAAAACAATTGAGTCTATTCTAATTCCTACCCGATATCCCAAATAAACAGACATGCAATGAAACAGTTGATATCTGAGATGCTGCCAACGTTCTAATCCGGCTTTTCAGTGGCTGGGACTCACAGCACCAGTCATTCTTCCACCGCGAGAGGAGGAAACAGCTCAAATGTTGATGGGTGTTTTCTAATCCAGCCCCAAACCTCTAAATAGCAACTTTGTTTTCTGTCATTTAGTCACACTGTTGTTTATCCCAGCATTGGATCCCTTCATCATGTGGGTTTATGTGGTTCACTGCCAGAAAAAGCCACATTCCAACACATACAATTTCCTCTTCTGCTTTGCTTTGGGGCCAGATTCTACGCAATTAATGCTGCTCCCCGAATGGAAAATGTCGGAGTAGTGGAAAGCGGTTCTAAGTATTCTTTTTTCTTACCTTTTGTTTAACTTTGTCAAAGGGGCCTGTTATGAAAGTTTTGTAAGGTGCTCATTTCCATATAAGGCAGTGCTGGTTTGTTCTTCTTGGCTCTGAACTGGGAATGTTTGTCTCATCCAGGTGAAGTTAGCTCCCATTTTCTCATCTCCTCCGGCGCAATTATAAATAGAAACTTTGATACAGATTAAAGACGTCTGCTTTATTAATGCTTTTAATTAATTACAACTATAACTCAGAGGGGAGCCAGACAAAAGCAATAGTTAATATTCAAGAGGGGAAAGAATGGTGTGGTGATGGACGTGATTAGAGTGAGTGCATTGATGTATGTATTCTCTTTGCTGAGTGAAGTTTCCTTCTCTGCTGCTGCTCTGGTTCCAGGATCGATCCCTAGTGTGCAGAGCTGCTGTACAGACACTCATTATTGGAGTCACAGATGAAGTTCCACTCAACCTTAGATTCCACTACTTTATGCCCCGCACTAATGACAACCTTATTACAGAGAAATAGCAGTGTCATTATTAAGACAAAACACACAGGAGTACATTTAATGAATTTTGCTTTAGTTTGAGCTATACTTTCTAGTGGTTATCACAATGAAAATCCACTTTGAATGTCCTTAACGATTATTAGGTGATATCATTTTCTTTGGCAGATCACTAAATCTCAGTGTCCATAACGGCTTATTATGTCTAAACTTCCTATTTCTGTCTTCTCTCAAATGACTTGAGTCTCTGTCTTCATTGTGAAATATTGTCATTTAAAAAATGCATATTTTTTTCTAAAATCCTTCAGCTTGTCGTGTGTTGTCAAATTGCATGATGTCTATTCTAGGCAGGGAGAACAAATTGCCAGTAGGTGCCAGCTCTCTCTATTAAGTGGTTTGTGCTTGGTGAATCTGTGGTCAGGTTAGGGCTGAGCAATTAATCGAAAGATGGAGAGATTGTGATTTAGTCATGTCTAATTGTCAATGATATGGTTGAGTTTTTTAATCGAGAGGTCCACAGTCAATCCTCTGTCAGTAAAACCATCCTTTTTAAAATCGTGATTCATTTTTTTCCCATATCACCCAGCGCTAGCTCAGGTTTAGCATTCTTCAGAGTTGCCATGTTTACATGTTAATCCAATTTGCTGTTTGCTGTTGTTCTCATGTCAGCTTTTTTATTAGAAAAGATAAACAGGAGAGTAAACTGTGTTAGTTCTTTAATCCCCTGAGAGCTATTAGAGAGTTGTACAATCCAGCCAGCCAACAAAATCAAAAACTGTGTATTTTAATGTGAAGAGTAGGGTTGTCAAAAGTATTGAAAATCAGATACTAACTGATAAAACTAGTACCAGAATAGATACTCGTTTGAGCAGGTATTGATACTAAAAAAGTCACATTCACAGGAGAGAAATGAACCTTTCCTGAATATCTTTAGAATGATCTTGAGCTGTATTAGAACAAGTACAAGACCACATAGACTAGTATACGCCCATGGACCCCTGTGTAACCTACGTGGACGACTGAGGAATTACACAGATGTAAGGTCACATGGTAATATAAATAAAGAAAGTACTAAACAAAGAGTTTTTAATTATCATTGTGGTATTGGAATCAGTATTGAGTATCGAGTCTATTCCTTAGTATCAAAATCGAGTTTGAAATTCAGTACCGTGACAACGCTAGTGAACATACGATTGCCCTATTGTTTGTCATTGTGACCTGCAGATTGAATCCTTAATAAGAAATCCCAGGTGAAGTGTGAAGGTCTGATTTGTTGCTTTAACAATGGCGCTTGACGAGTAAATGGTTTTCCTCAAATCAAACCTAATCAAAAGTCACTGTGGGTGAGGTAAAAGGGTGACATTTTTCATCCATAACTGATCCTGCTGCTCTGAGCATATTTGTGCTGTATTTCATAGTCTGACATTTTGACACTCTATAATTAAATGCCTATGTACAGGGGTCTGCATCCTCAGTATGTTTACCATTGTATAATATATTATATATACAAGCTGATGATCCAATTTGAGTAGTTCTAAATAATCTTTTTTTGCAAGCAAGTATTCACAAAAGTATGCTTTATCTTTACTGTAAAACAAATATAATCCAAATATACGTTCAGTTTTTCTAAAGAACAATGTAGCTATTCACGTTTGATTCATGAGTGAAGTCGTTTGTTGTAAGACTTTAGGTGCTCACAAATTGTAGTTTTTTGGTATGGTTTGGTTTGAGTTTCTATGTTGAAATAGACAAGTCATGTATTGAAAAAAGGTGAATTTAATGAACATATTTCTGAAAGAGAGCTGTGTGTTCTGTTCTGAGAAAGAGCCTGAGAACTGTGTGAACTGATGAGCAATGTTCAAAATCATTTTATCACCTAAGCCCCTGATACATGTTTGAACCAAATGATCAAACCAAGCTTCAAAAATGTGCTAAAACAGTTGAAAAAAACCTGTAAGCATTTTAGTTTCAAGCTCAAAATAGGAACTACAGTATCCTTTTTTTGCGATTTTCCAAATTTTAAAGACCTCTGATCTAAATAAATAAAGTAAACAAGTTTTATTTTCACTGTGAAGTTTCATGGCATGATTTCAAGCTCAAAATAGGAACTACAGTAGTAAGTGAAATCAAGTCAGAGGGCGGCAGTGAGAGCGCACCCTGGTGGTGTGTGCTCGCGGCGCCTCACTAATCACGTGGGACGTCCTGACACCTGCCAGATGCCGGGGTCTGATGTAGTGTGTTCAGGTGGAGGCAGAGGCTGCATCTGTCCAGCCAATCAGGCGCGCTCTGGGCCCAGACTCCTGTGTCACTCCCATCTATAACCAGGACGAGTCTGCGGGACACAAGCCTACACTGTGGACTGACCTGTTCACCTTAGTCATCAACAACCAAGCCTCAAAGAAAGTATTTTTGTAGCCTAAGTCTCGAGCTAATGTTGTAGAAATATGTACCTAGATGGCTAGTCGATCAGTTGTTCCTTGTTTTTGTTGCTCAGTGAATACAGGGGCCAAAAGTAATAATAATACTGGCTGCAGAAATGTCCTGTCTTCATTATGTGACTCAAACAATAACCCTGTTTTTTACGTCTCTGCGTAGCCAACATATACTGAAATGCATGGCACTTTTGTTTATCAGTTTAGCTGTTCACATTTCACTTTTCTCTCAAATTTGAAGACAGTTTTAAAATGTGTTTTGTGCTCCTTGAGTAGTAATCACAAGTCTAATCATAATTGCAAAATGTTTGTCAAAAATTGCCACTATGTTTTTCAAAATGATCACATCAATTAGTTGGTAAGTAATTTTTCTAGCAAACACAGGTGATTATTGCTTAATACTTTTGCTAATACAAGGACTTGTTTGCAGAAATTCTTTTGTTAATGTTTTTTAGTTTTAGTTTTTTGTTTTTTTTTTGTACAAAGACACTGGAAGGATTGTTCAGTTTTTGTTCTAGTTATTTCATGTTGACTCGTCGTTGCTGTCTGTTTCCTAAGCAACAGGCAGCAGCAGAGTCCCAGAAGACCTGTGTCTGTGCCAAAACAGGGTCACAAAGTGTTTTAAGAGAACATCGTCGCATTTACTTACTTTTACTGTGTTATGAGGTCAAATGTGGGTGCTGAATGCTGTGCAAACAAAAGCCTGACTATATGGACTATATATCTATATGGAATAAGTAAGTTCGTCATCTCTAAGAAATGATTTTTATATTAAAAAAGTGTTGGAAATGTAACTGAACAACACGGTAAAAAGATGGATATAGTAGTCTTTAGGGTTCTCTGAGTTTGTAGCTGATAAAAATTCAATACAAAATAACTGAATAAAGTAGCTGAATGATCTTTGCTACTAAACAGCATTCATTGTGTACATCTGTTGTGTGTTTTCCTTTGACTCATAAATAGCTGGGTAATGAAGTGTTTATTTAACCTCAGTTGTTCCAGAGTTCAGCCAGGCACCGCAGAGATAAGGTCATTGTGGTGAACTTCAGAGCAGCTTTAAGCCCTGTGCCACAAGTCGAGCGCACACATCGATTCTGCCCCGTTTTACTTGAGCTCAGACAGTAATGACTCCCCACATGGGTCCCTGTCCTCACACATGTGGAGAGGAGGGATTTTCCTGAACACTGCACTGCGTGCTCTCAAATTGTGATTCACTGGACACATATGACTCTCCACATGAAAATGGATATGACCCTCTGCTCCTCCTCTGATGCCACTAGAGAAGAAGAACCACTGATGATGGTACAGGTCCTTTTGGATATATAGTCAACATTCTTTGGTAAAATCCAAATCTTATACTTTTTCATAGTAATAACACAACAACAACTTTCTTTTCATCTTTTCTTTCTTTTGTCTAACTGCATGTCAAAAACGTGGCTAATCTTACGGTAACATCATAACCATTAAGATAATACTGTGAATGTTGTTTTGAAGATTACAAAAGTTGAATATATTAAGAGCTGTTTAAAAACTTATTGTAATCCAGGGGTATAAAATGATATTTCTCTGCTTTTGTGGTTAATGTTGCAGTTCTTTCACATTTGCCTGCTACTCATACCTCAACTGATACATTTAAAGATGGATTTTAGCTCATTTCTATTGGATCTCCAGATTATCTTTATGAGGCAAAACCAAAAAAGAGTTGTTTTTTTTTTGTTTTTTTTGTTAATATCACCCACCCAATGCAAATGACAAAATAATAGTACATTTTGCCAGTGTTTGAAATTTCTCTGCCTCCCTTGGTGTCTTATCTTCCCCATGCTATAGAGACATATTGAAATCGGCATCCGAAGTCTGAGTTGTCCAGCATCCTGCCCGCTGTGGTCTATATCTTCCACAAGAGTAATTGTGTGGACCAGGCTAGTTCACTGCGCTGTAATTTGAAACTCTATTGAAGTTGTAAATACAGCATCCTCTTCTTTGCTGCCACTGAGGGGATATCTGTTTTCCCCACATTTGGCCCCCTGCCACCATTATTCACCGGCCTTATTGTCAGACGCACACAAACTGCCCCAAAAACTCGAAACGGAGAACACGATGGCCACAGAAAATACGACATTGTGTTTGATCCACAAGCCGTGTTCATCCGGCGCGGCACGACTCGGAACGGTGGAGGTCGATACAACATCAGCAGCTGCTCGGCGAGAACGGTCCGCAACACATCTTGTTTACGACGTCGTCAACGTAAATGGATTTGTTTGGATCTGCACCTAATTTGAAATGCGGTAATGAAGCAGTCTGTTACAATGCAGCTGCCAGCCCTCAAACGCCACCCCGACACAGAACAAAGGTCTACGTTTGGGTTTTGATTGTGTTCTGCTCACTGTATTACTGAGGGACAAATTACATCACAGTTCTCAAAGCCATGCACTTTTATTAGAACTAAAATGACAAAGCTGGTGGGTTGGAGGGGCTCTGGGGTCTTTCAGTTGTCATTATTTTAAATGAGAATTGGTTCCTTCTGTTTTTAGTGCTGGTTCTGCTCAACTATAGTGCATTGATTGTTTGTCTTGTGGCCTTGGAAATCTGTGCTGGTAAATATGACAAACGCATCATAAAAACGTTCATGACCTTGAGGTGAATACGTTTTTGTTTGTGAACTAAAAATACTGCAATTATAGACCCTTTATTTTTCAGTGCCCATTGATGGTCTATTCAAATTCTTGGCAACACTCTTCAATGTAGAGAGTGGTTTGAGCATTTGATCCTGCACACTTTCCAAACAATGTGGATTTGTATTTTATTTTATTTTTATGGTTTGAAATAGCAATTTAAAAAAAATGTATGACAGGAAATAGTTTGGAGAATTGAAGATTGAGGTTGTGGGTCAGCGTATTGCAGAATCAACAAGGCTGACTTTGGACAACCCTGCATTAATATTGTACAGTATTTTGACTTTTGTTAAAGACTTTTTTAAACAAGCAAAGTGTTTAAAATAAGTTAGAGCTTGGTTTGCACTTACTCCCTCGGTGAATTTAATCTGACTGTATGAATACAAATCCATCTGAATCCTTGTCAAAATACAGTATTTCCTTTTTCTTAAGACCTTAACCTTACTTGAAGAACAAAAGCTTGTCCAGATCAGTGACATTTTAATATTTACTTTCTGGTAAAATCCACTTTCCAGGTTTTAGCTAATGCAATAGTCCCATGTTGTGCTCGGTCCTAATTTGTGTGTGTTCTCCACAGGTTAACAGGATTCACTATTCCTGCGCCTGTGACCAGCTCCGGCTCCATATTTTCACTCAGACTCACCAGTGACTTTGCAGTGAGCGCTCATGGGTTTAAAGCTACTTTTGAAGGTGAGTGCTTCATCCTTTTTTGACTAATATGTAAAAGTGACTGTGTAAAAAACAACGTTGACTTGAAATAAATGTTATGGAGTCTGCAGTTTTCATGCTATTTGATTATACTCAGTTAAATTTTCAATATAGTTGAATCAAGAATAAGAAGAAAAAGATCATCATTTGATGTTTTTGTGTGTTGTTCAGTTCATCTTTTTGTCTTGACAACTGGGTTTGTGGATTTCATAAGCAGGCACAGCCCGTTTAAAGGAAAAGCATAACCAAATTTGTCCAGGTGTATTTGATTTCCTTTAGGACTCCACTGTAAAGTCATCATTGCCTTCATTCATCATAAAGTCAAACATTTGGTACCTTAAGTAAGCAAATCTCATCTCATATTTTCCAAATCCATCTCCGCTCCCTGGAAGAAGTGGACCTTTCGGGCGGCTCCAGAGGTGCCTGTGAAATTGCATGGCAGATGGTGATGGGAATTGGTGGAGTTAATGGATGTAGTGAGTTATGTGTGTTGAAGCAGAGCAGAGTGCAGCAGGGAGCTGTCTAAATATGAACTGTCCTTCTGTGACCAGCTCTACCCTTTGCACTTTCTTTTACCCAACATTTCATCTAACATATGTACCTACATTTTTTGCTCATGGATACAGGACTGTTTGTATAATCAATAGGATCAGTGATTCTGAAAGTTTCCGTGAGCGCTGCCATTGTCACTCTGGTTGTATTATTTTGCATAGGGCTGCCCAGCTTGAGTTTTATAGGGATTACAAAGCCGTTTTAAAGCCTTTGAAAGAAACGGGGCAGTGTTGACTTGTTGTTGCACAAGAACACTGAACATTTTACACAAATCAACCTACTTTGTAAATTTACAGATTTTAGCGGCAAAACTTTTTCCAAATTTTCCATTTAAATGAATGGGATTCCTGCTTGACCGGAAGTGCCACCACAAAGAAATTGCAGTTTAGTCTAATTTATGGCAAAAGTGGGCAGGGCGGAGTAAGGTTAATAGTAGAATTTGTTTTTGCCCAGTTTATGGTTAACATCTCTGTAATCACTGGGCCTATGCCCATGGAATAAAAACTGGCACATAGTTCAACATCTTCTCTGTCAGCACATATAAACAAAACTGACCATGCTTTCTCATTATAGCTTTAGAAAATTGTGCCATTATTCAACTCGATTAATATGTCAAGTTTATGAAAGCAATCCAGAGCAATTATAAGTTTCAACATGTGGATTTTATTTTAGGATATTTCTTTCACTAGATCTCCCATAGAGTTATTTAGACCCCTGTCCTCCATTTGAAATTATTACCTCTTCAAATTCTAGAAAGTGAACGCAACCTTTAGAAGCATGAATTGGGTGCAAATATTTGGGGAGACCTTAAACAAATTGCCATGACCCATGACGCTGAGGCTTAGACCACTAGAATATCGTTCAACATAAGGAGTGATGCCAATTCATTTCAGTGTGCCATATTGTCAGCTCTCTTGCCTCTCTTAGTAAAGAGGTTGCAAGTTCAATTCTAAGGCCAATACTCTTGAATTGAAACCTACATTTAATTCACATTTTGCTGTGGGTTTCTAATTGGTATTTCATCCTGCCTCCTCTCTCTCCAGAGGTATGCATGTGTTAACAGGATAGCCCCTAGTGAAAGCATGCACAGTTTATGGTTATCTGTGTCAGCCCAGCAGCTAATCAATCATTGTCCACGTGTATCTGCCTAAGGCCAAAATTGATGAGGCTTCAGTCACGTACAACTCCTACTGGCCTTCTTTTATCGCACTCTTCCTGTTCTGACCTGGGCTCGTCATGTGGAGAATAGTAAACAATTATTTTCATTTTGGCTTTGAACCAGTAACTTGCCTCTGACCTGTCCACTCTTGCTGCAGTTTCCCCCTCTGCCCCTCCCACTGCTCTCTCAGACCAGTGCTGCACCTCTCCCCTCCATCTGTGCACACGACCCTTCTCTGGCCCACGTCCCTGGGCACTTAAGGGTTAAATTAGATGATGCTCATTTGTCTCCATTTGTTCATAATTCAACATAAAGGTTTTCATTATAGAAAATGTGATCATTAAAGGGCAGAGAATAGACAGTTTCCATGAGTAATACTGCAACACTGAGTGATAGTCATTTACGAGTCTGATAAAGATGATTGTCATCACATGGCCCGAGTGGTTACAGTAAGATTTACATATTGTAGAGTTGTCCAGTAGAGATTTATTTCTATTGGCCAGTGGCCACTCTCTTAAGTTTACCTTTTTATGGCATTGTTCATTTCCAACTCGTTTAATCTGAGTTTGGGGCTGAAAAAGGCTTTTATTTTTGTTATTCAAAACTTCACAACTATATATTACATCAAATAATGTCAAACTCATTTATTTTGCTGTTTACTTTTTGGCAATTCCCAACCAAACCCACTGGCGGCATTTCTCAAAAAAAAGATGCAATTCAATTTGACCAATTATCAGGGGGTAGTATTTTTTCCAGTTTTCAGTGTTTATATTATGCTAAGCTGTAGAAGCTCTTGGTGCTAACCCCAAACATAAACTTTGCCCAGAGGAGCCAAGCCCGATCAGGGTATTGTCTCCAACCCAAATAAACAAATATTCAGTCAATGCTCTCATTCATAATTCAGACTGCTGTCTAAGTGCTGTGTACATCGGCTTCTCCTCTGTTATGCTGATACGGTTAGCTCCATTGTGGACATGAATATGGATTCTCATTCTTATGGTGCGATGTGAGGTGCTGTAGATTCCCTGAGATGATTGAATCATGACTCCAATTAAGTGGATTTAGATTTGCATTTTATGAAGGACACAGTAAAGGACAGGGACTGGCTGAATCTCATTTTGTGGAGCAGCTGTCAATCTCACATCAGGTCAGGCTCCTATGGCTCTGAGCTGTGACTTCTGCTCAGCGCTGGCTCCTCTGTTAGAGCTGTTGTTTAAACCCATTAGGCTGCATTAGTGCAGGTGATGGAATGTGCTTAGAGGAAAGGACAGTTTCAAATTATTTTTGCTATATTTTGAGGTACATAAGCAGAGGTGGGCAGTACTCAATACAATTTCTTCAGTTACTTGAGTACTAGTGCTTGAATAACTTTTTAATGAAATTTTACTTTTCATCATTTTCTGACACCATACTTTTACATGTAATTTAAGCAATATTTTGTTAAAAGTAACAATACTGATTAAAAATGTGTTTACCTTTGTTAGTTAACAAAAGCTTTATGTTGACAATATTCCACCCATCCATCCATCTTCTTCTCCTTATCCAGGGCCGGGTCACGGAGGCAGCATTCTAAGCAGGGACTCCCACATTTACCTCACCCCACTCCCTCCAGCTCCTCTGGGGGGACCCCTAGGCATTTGCCAGCCAGCCGAGAGACTATATTAAATGACTCAACCTTCAGATATGATTTTTTTGGGCAATTTTTGGTCTATTCCTTACAGGTCCTATATTATGCAAAACTGACTCTTGTGAGCTTTAAGCCATGTTATATTATTGTTACCTCATCATTCACATATATAGGGTTTGTGTGTTAAACATGTCTGAATGAAACAAAACACATCTCCAGGTCTGTTTGTGATGAGGAAACAACATTATAACACAGATCAGAGAAGAAACGTAACATGGGCCCTTTAAATACCAGAATCTGTTAATTATTTAACTTTTTGTTTGTCTGATTAGATTAACTCAAAAATCTGATTTGAAATTCATTTTACATCCAAACTGTACTCAACTACTACTACTACTACTTTTAACTTATAATTCTGTGGGTCACTACTTTTTATTTATACTAGGGTAATAATATTTTATGTTTTGTTTTATGTTTTGTTTTGTTTTTTGCTATTGTACTCTCCACTGCACAGAGGCAAGGGCAATTATCTCCCAAAACATTCCCTTTCTTTATGTTATGCTGTAGTAGTGGTGATTGTCTGAAACGTGTGCGCTCCTGGATTCCTGGACTGTAGTTGAAGCTTTTCCCTGCGGTTTGTCAGACTCGGATGCAGCCTGGGCCTGAGACAGGAGGCAGACAGGAGGTCTACAGACTGCAGCTCCTGTGGGGACTGAGCGCTCCCACCGTGCACTCCGTCAGACTCTCTCCTCTTCAAAGAGCTGCAGTCATCAGATACACTCAGATACACACAGGGCAAATCAACAGACTTAACTGCAGTGAAAAGGCACACCCATCACTTCATTCAATAGTTTACTAACCCCCTCTGAATGCATGTGATTACAGGTGCTGATGTGTTAGCTGCTAAGGTTCAAAAGGGCATATACGTTTGTTTATGTTTTCTCAGTTTAAGAATGTTCTAACTACAACTAAAAGACATAGATTTTTTCTTCTGTAATACACCCACTTTTTGTGTAATATATTTTGCCTTTCCTTCATGTTGTTGCACACCTCATACAAGTTAGTAGGTAGAGGAGGAAACAAACAAAAATGATGCTGCATGAAATTCAATATGTCATTTTCTGTATGAAGTGGTACAAAATAATTGGTTTTCATTCTGTTTTTATTTAAATTTCAGAGCGTGCCAACATTGGGGATAGTAGTTTTGAGTTGTTGTTGTTGTTGTTGTTGTTGTATACCTGCTTTACTTTAGAAGTTTTTACAACAATTTTAGTTTTGCCAGCAGCAGAAGGTGCTTTTGTACCAGCTGGTTTTCATGAGTTTGCTTCACTGTTATTGGTTGTCCTTCAGAAAGTAAAACTGGCTGGCTTTGAGCTACTACTGTACCTAAAACTTTTGGATTCCTCAGGCAGTTCTGGAGAGCCTCATAAAAGTGGATCATCCTTTTTAATGTGGGCTACAGTCTGTTTGCAGCGCACTCACTAACTTTGTAAACATTACTGTAATCTGAATAAAATGTAGTGTTGATATTTCAGTCCTACAGCTAAATATCGCCTACATATGCTGTGAATGTGTCTACTCCAATGACAACATGGTACTAGCTGTACAGTGACCGAGGGGCAGTGACTCAGAGTTTATAATTAAGACTGGGATGAATCTATTACTGTGTAATTAGAGACCCGAGGTGAGCTACTCCAAACATTTACTGGAGAAAGACACACTTGTTTTGTCGTAAGTCTTCAAAAACAGCTGACACTGTGCAATGATGAGCCACGACAACTACTGTAGGGTGGAACAGGCCTATTTGCTAAATGAACGATTCGTCTCAAATTATGCAACTTGTAGCAAAACGCTCAAGCCATTCATAATTATATTTTTTTCTTATTTACTTTGTTTTCTGAAAATGTGTTATAGGCTAATTAAAAGTTCCTCATGTGTGATCCAAAGTTGCCAAATTGAATTTATGCCATTAACTTTTATATTTGGCTGAATGCAATCTGGTCGGACCCCCAAACATCTGGAGCTAAAATGAGTGCGCTGTTGAGGGCGTATCAGGTTCACTGGCGCCGAGCTGATTGAATTAATTACTAAATGAGAAGTTTCTTAATGTTATCTAGTCTAGTCAGCTTCAATCGCATAGCCTATCTCACTGCTCCCTCATAAAAGCGTCTATGTCCTCCTTTGTTGTGTTGCGTCATTTTAGGGGTTCAGTGCCAATAGCAGAGCAGCTTCAGAACAAAGTATATAAACTCAACAAATGAACTCATCCAAAAATGCCAAGAACTGTTATGTTTAACTCACAAATCAGAAGAATTGCTTAAACCAGAGTTCTAATATTATGAAACATTTAATACTACCTGATTTTCAAGCTGTGAAAGGGGAGAGTAGGTATTTAAACAGTTGCCTTTGGCTCTAACTTGCTCCAAGCTCTCACAAATCCTTTTGCACTTTGCTGGTATTCGCCTAACATAAACTTTCAGGCACATGCAAAACTTAGATGCAGACAGTGCAAAACGGTTTGATTTGGACAGAAATGACTGCTTATACAATGTACTCTGAGGTGGGTGATACAATTTACTTTACAATTTACAAGAATAAACTCAATATCCCCAGCTTTAAGTGATTGGCCTAACGCTTTATTGAAATTTCTCAAACCGATAGGCGAAACAGACCTGATTCCAGTACTGGTGCGTGTCTACAAGACGGTAATCTATCTAACTGGACACTGTTGATTTTGTACTCAATCTCATGTCTATGGGAATGAGTCAATGAGGGTGATTGGTCCATTTTAATTGCAATGCACCAGCAAGGCTTGTGGGTTAGTAGCTTTTATCAAAACAGATGGTAAAGTAAACATTTGGCCTCACTCTGCATAAGTTCACGACAATTATTTTTCTTCATGCTAATGGTTTTGAAGTTGAATTTGTTTTCAGTGTCTTCTGTATATATCCAGGGGGTCTGTTGATATTTAGATTAGCTTTTGATGTGTTTAGCTACACTTTGTTGAACCCAATGCATTTAATATTTCATACAAATGCATCTAGACTTCACAGTCTCCATGAGCCCCATAGAGACACAATTGCTGTGTGGTGCCAGAATCCACGCTGTGCCCTGGGTGTACTTGCTCATTGAAGTTTGTGCCACATAGCTGTATTAAACATGAATATTGACATGAGCTGAAAACAACATACTAAGAACCAACGTACTGAGATATAAACAATAACACATTTCTCTATGTGCTACGATAGTCCATATAGTCCTGGATTTATTATATTAATGTACATTTAAATTCATTTTCAGCGCAAGCTCAAGGACGGAAAGAAATTTTCACCTTATCAACAGGCCAACGCCACATCTTTCTAGGCTTATTAACTTCTATTGATTTTTTCCCACAAACTCTGTTATGCATCTTAATGTGTCAATAAAATTCACAGTATTTGGTGATTTTAAATGCTAAAGGGGGAATTGCGTATGTGCCTGTTTGTTCCAATTATATTTTCCAGTGTGTTATTGTTTACGGTGCTTTACAAAGGCAATATACAGGCTCATAGGTGATGCTATTTCACACCTAACCTTTAAATACTGAAAGCAACACAACATTAGCTGTGTATCTGTAGTACTTTTGTATTTGTAGCTGTCTGCTTTTTGCTCATTTACAAGGGAGATGAGGTGTGCAAATAGCCACAAGGCACAGACACATCTGTTAAATGCAATATGAATGGTTTAAAATAGCTTCTAATTGCTGCTCTAAACACACTGCAGTGTTGTTCTGTGTAATTAGAAAAAAAAATCTGCCTAGACACTGTGAAAGTTAGAGCAGCAAGGTGTGTCCCCGTCATATGAAAGAGATGGCCAGAAGGAAAGCTGACAGATTTTATAATAATAATGTATATATGCATGTGAAATAATAGGTACACTTCTTTTGTTTTCTTTTTCAGAACTCAGAAGCAGCGCATGTGGTAATCCAGGGGTTCCCCCAAAAGGCATTTTAAATGGGACCCAGTTTAATGTGGGCGATAAGATCCGGTACAGGTGTGTGAGCGGCTACGTGCTGGACGGCCACTCCCTCCTCACCTGTGTGAGGAACACAGGAGGCGTGTCCGTGTGGGACTTCCCTGTGCCGCTCTGCAGAGGTAAGACTCTGTGTTCATTATGGTTATTTTATGAATAATATAACCAAACACACAAGTCCAGCCTTGCAAAGGAAACAGTGTATTAAATGATCATTCACTGCCTGTATATTCAGAATTTATAAAAAATAGTATTAATGCAAGGTGCCTTCTCTGCAAAGCTATGTATTTGTCAGCATCATATTGCTCTTAACCATGCTATAGCTTTGCCAGGGTAAAAAGTACATATGCATGGAAATGTGGCTCTCTTTAAATTACATGTTTAAACCAAAGGACATGGTGCATATTTAAAATGCTGAAATGTTTTTGTTTTTTTACCATGGCCAAGATATAGCATCGTTATTATTTAGTTGTAATTGTTTCCAGTTGTGAAATTTGAAAACCCATGAAAGTGATTCATGGGCATGGAGAGTACTGTGTGTATGCAGTGTTACATTTACTACATGTTTCCCTGAAGAAATGTCAAATTGACAGGTTATTGTTTCCCCCTCACAGTTTGATTTCCCAGAATTACATTTGAAGTTAATTGCAGTGCAGTGATTGACAGTGGAATGGTGTGTGTGTCTGCTCTGCCCCACAGTTAAATATGCATGTCTTAATTTGATATATTGATTTAATTCCAAACTCATGAGATTGAACTGATTTGACTTGAAGACGTTGACTGAAGCCTTGCAAGTTAATGAAATAAATTCCTGTAGGGCAGCTTCTATCAGTACTTGGATAAGCTACACCTATAACACGATTATAGGCAGTATTTAATACGCCTGAAACTGAGGTTATAATTCATCTGGTTTTGCTTCTAAATGACATTAACAGCCCTTGTCTATCATGAGGAAAGGAGGTGTCTTTCTTAATTGTGAGGAACCAAATGCATTTGTTTAAAGTGTGCGATTATTATTATAAAATCAATTATTTCTCCTCTTAGAAACTAGTACAGTTGTTGAAAGCCGATGTACTATTGATGCAATGTTGGTTTTGCACATTTAATGGCCTGACTTATGGTATTTATTCATTTATTATTTGCTAAACTGGGAGACCATCTCTAGTTGCCACTGAGTAAGTGCATTAAGTAAAGTAACTCGACAAACAAGAAGTCATGGCCGATTTGAACACATTTTTCTTTCTGCTAGTTGAAGTGCTTCGTCATCTAAACAGTAGTATGAGGATTAAGTGAGAAAAGGCCACTTTCTAGATATACATCCCTGAGCAATCCCAAAGCCAGCAGAACAAATTTGCACTTGCAGACTCATTCGACAGTGCCGAGCGCAGCAGAAAGGAAGCGGTTGAGCATATGCTGGAGCGGTGACATGCTCCGAGGAAACAAAACGCTGCAGATGGAGTAAGGCTCTGTCCCTTTTAAGGACAGTGTTAGCGTTCTTTAGCCAGAGGCGCACTAACATGTCTGCTGTCCTGGCCCACACATGGCCCAGACACTTTGTAAATCCTTGATGCAGCCAGATGCTCCTTTGATCTTATTCCTGAGAGAAGCTGGCCTTTCTGCCTATTGTTTTACACAATATTCCCCACTACAGGCCAGTTTCTGTGTGCTCGCTCCAGCTCTGCATCAGCTCCGACACCACGCTCTTTCAACACATCACCTCCTTTTGTGGCATCATTCCACTTTAATGTTCATGCAGTCTTCTGAAGGCCACTGTATAGAGCTCGGAATGGAACGTCAAAAAACAACTGTTACCATGGAAATCCGCCATGTTTGAAACAGCAGTGCAAAACGCCCATAGAGATGCATCAGCCAAAACAATGTAAAAATAAATAAAAATAAATAAATAAAAGAGCAGTTGAACAACCCGACAAGATCTCTACAGAATACTTTTGAATGAAGTATAGTATTTAGCAGCTTTAAAATCTCTATTGGTTTAACATTAAGGTATGTGAAAATTCAATGTTGTGTGATGATACAACCCTTTAGATACAAAGTTCTATTGCCCAGTGTGGTTTTCATGGGTTTCTGTCCCCTGTTATCTGCGCCATTTTGAGAACTTTTGCCCATTCAGCCTATGGATAAGAACCAGATGTAATGGTGTGTAGAGGTACATGTCAATACTTTAGAAAAATATAGCAATAACAAGGTACACACACATAATACACATAAAAATGAATTCTGTGCATGTGTATTTTGAAAGTTTAAAAGAAAATATCTTTTTTAATTCTTGTGAACTACAACTATTTATAAATCCCATGATCCTGGTGACTAAATCCATTAAGTAGTGGTTTCAAATATAGACTTTTCAATTTAATATTGAGTCAAACGTTGCATCATAGTAGTCCATATGCCTTCAGAAAAAATTCTAAAAGGGTTAGACAAGCGCAGTGAGGACCAGTAGAATAAGCCCAGAATTAATGGATATTGTAATTGGGAGTTGCACCCGCGCCCCTACAGACCTCATTTCGATTACTTTCATCTAAATTGTCTCTGGACTTTCATTAAAGTGGGCAGTGAGACAGCGAACAGGCACAACCACACGAATATGGGCTATTGATACAGAGCTTCATGCAGCATAAGAGCAAAATGAGGACTCACAAAAAGCTCTCTAATGCAGTTTGGTACAATGGAACAAACACAGATGCCCGAGCGCTATAGCTTTAATCATCCAATGTACCATTTGCCAGCACTGCACTTCTGCTTTAGGTCTTCTGCCTCTGCTTTCAGTACTCCCTTATTATATTATAAATATTATTATTATTATTATTATTATTGCTACTACTACTACTAGTACTACTACTACTACTAATATTTTAGGAACAACAACAAGCTTAGAACATGTCTTTTATTCTACTCAGTGATGACGACATTCAGATGCTGGGCCAAATGTAATTGAAAATTTGCTGTCTGTTGCAAAATAATTTCCTACTCTTTATAGGTACATTGGGTTTCTGTTCCATTTTGAAATACAGACCGAAGATTTTATCAAAAGAAGAGCAGATTAAATTTGCTGGGTTGTGGCTCATCTGAAAGAGCATTTATCCCTAAAACCTAAATTCCTTGTATGTAGGTTACATTTAACCCCTGCTTATACCACAGGCCAACCTGTCAGGATCGAAGGCTATCACATTCCACAAGGACCCATCTCAAGATTGTGAGTTAGGATGCATGTTTTAGATTGATGGGTGAGACCATAGGGCCCAGAGGAAATGAGTAACACCGAAAGGATTCAGTTCTAGCCTTTCCTTGTAAGTCCAGACAGTACCTTCTTTACCAATCCTATTATATGGTTAAAACTCTCTGTAGTCTCTCCCACCCAATACATTTTCTTATTACAGTTTATACCCTAATTCGTCTGGACTAAAACTTTTCTAAAATGACCATCAGATTTATCCCTTATTTAATGGAATATGCTCTCTGCACCAATTACAGACTTCTCTCTATTCTCTCATCCTGTTCAATGTTTAAAACGACATCACACTGCTGCAAATGAAGGGCCCGCTGTACACGGCTCCATGGCCCGCATTAACACAGGGATGATTACAAAGGGAAAACCTGGGGTACTGCTGGAGATTATACATGCGTTTCGACTCCTCTCTCCTTTGGGGGGAACTATTCTAAGTAGTGAGACAAGTGTTTTATATCTGATCAAAGTCAAGGGGGGTGAGGCTAATCCCTCCTCAAGTTGCATTAGAGAGCTGATGCTACTGATGTAAATGAGCCAGGTAAAGTAGGCCTAATCCACACCAGTATCTTTTTTTTTTTCTATAACATGAGTGCATTTTAGATACTTAGGTACTTGCTCTACTCACCTTGTATTGATGAGCATACTTAGATTCTCCATCTATGTGGGCCTGTTCACATTTATTGGTCTGGAGGACTTGGTGCACTTCAGGAGATGATCTGCACCAGTGCTCATGACGTCATTGCTCTAGTTCATATTCAGGTTTGAGTTCTGTCAATCGAATTGAACTGACTGAGGATGCAGTACCAGCACTCACCAGGAGGGGGTAGTAGGTCCTGTCTCAAGCATGGTCTCAGCTTGTTAGATAGAAAGGAGAAGAAATGAAGGCAGGTCTTTATAAATATTTCAATGACAATGAAGTTTTTGAGAAGTCAACTTTGACTGAACACAAAGAATCACACTGGAAATGGATTAAATTCAAATTGGCAGGTAATTGTGTTGAATACATTAGGACCAAATTTAGCCTAAATGCATTTTTCTAAACAGTTTGCTCATCTGGTCATAATTTCCTTCACATGCTTGTTAGGGCACATGTAGGTAAGTTTGGTCTTTTTGCATTCTGGGGCGGTCTAGTAGGCAGTACTGCTCTATTAAATGACTATGGTGTTTTTGTTACGTGATAAGCTCATGTTAGTCAATAATATAGCATCAGTGCTAGACCAACCAATGGCTTGAACACCAAATCTATAATCTATATATTAACAAGAGCTATAACAATAGTATAAAAGTAAAAAAACAACAGATGAGATGAGAGGATGATTTGTTACATGCTTTTAAATGTCTTTATAGTTCTGAATAGATAGATAGTTAGAACATACAGTAAAATGCATAGAAACCAAGTGTTGGATGGAGGTCTATGTAAAATACTAACCCTGGCTTGTTTTTGAACCCTAATGAAAGCTTCCCTCTCAGCCTAATTTGCTAATTTGTGCAGTGTAATTGGCCACACATTAATGACCTCTGCGTGAGGTCGTTATCATTAAAACTGCTTAAATAACTGTGTCACGCTTTCAAGGGTGTTTTCTTCAATCATATAACATTTATTTTCAACTTGTTAAGATGAAAGCAGTGGCCATCTGTAATCAGGCCATAAGTGCTCAATTCAATAGCTGGTTATTTTACAGTTTAAACAATTTATTTGACCAAAAAAAAAAACAACTTCTTCCACTGAGCTAGTATTTTTGTCTTACAATTTGAAGCTTTCAAGATAACAGATATTCTAGTTTTTTTTGTTATATGTAGAGCACTTTGAAAATAACTGCATTGCCGAGAGCTACAAAAAGCATGTTGTGTTGAAAGGCTCAAAGGTTAAAATGGGGTCACAGGGAGGTCAGTCTGTTTTGTTTACTGGCAGCAAATGAACTCATGCCATGTTGTTTTTTTCCACTAATTTATTTTTTTGGAGGCTTAATGGACTCTGCGCTCAATCCATTCCTACTCCAAAGCAGATAGTATAGTGCATTTTCTACATTCACCTTGATTCTGGATAACAAAAGAAAAATACAATTCTGTCAAAAGGACAAAAGTTTTAGAGTGACGACATTTCGACGTTCCCAAGCCGCTTCTTCAGTTCTGGTCAAATTACTGGTGGACACTGCCTTATATTCTTCTGAAGGGAGGAACTAACCACACTGAAACTAACACACCTATTTGTATACAGTTTCCGTTTGTTAGCTAGGTCTATTGAACTACTCTAAGTGTGAACTGTGCCTGAGTCATATTTTGCATTATCATTCCGGCCCCTAATGGGTGATCTCACATCTGTTAGCATCTGTTTTCCTTGTTTTGATTTAGGTCTGAGGATGGAGTTATAAATAGAAGATAAATGATGTCTAAGTTCCCCATTCCTGTTCAAAGATGGATTGTCTTTTCTAACAAAAATTACCTCTTTAACTCCCCTTTCAAACCATTTCTTTCTAAGCTCTGTACCTCACTATCTTCATAAGAGTGGTTAGTGGCTTTGAGATGGAGATGTTCAGCAGATTGGGATCCTGAGCTGCTCTCACGTTGATGTTGGTACATTCTTTTATTCAGTGGCTGTTTTGCCTATTTATAACTCCATCCTCAGACCTAAATCAAAATAAGGAAAACAATAGTGATAGCCAGTATGCTAAGGTGTGAGAGCTCATTAGCATTAGGTGCCTGAATGATTATGCAAAATATGGCTCAGGGACAGTTCACACTTAGAATAGTTCAATAGACCTACCAAACAAACATAAACTATATACAAATTGTCCAGTTGACAGAATTGAATTTTTCTTTTGCTATGGATCATACCTGGACGACTGATGGATTACACTTCTTGACTGATGGATTACATCTTGATCCTGAATGTTGTATAACTTAACTTGAATAACTTGAATAACACTCACAATTCCTGTACAATTCCCACCCAAATTCTGCACGCTTTTGTTGTGATATGGCTGCATACATTGAACAAATGAGATTCTGGCCTTGTTCTGATCAGAGCCTTTAATGCAGAAATCATAGTATGTGGACATCACTGAAGCAGTATCATTTTACCATTGTCTCCATCTTCCCAGAATGCCTTTGATCAATGGCACTGCCTCCATGTCAAAAGGCACAAATCAAGTTAACTAGCATCCAGCTCATCTCAATCCTATATATCGTTCTTTCTTCTGCAATCCACCCACCTCCTCTCTGCTCAGACCATTGGAGAGATGCTACACGTGAGGATGTTTTAAGCCTGGCAGCACTGACAGGCCTGAGAGGAGTGTCGCCAAGTTATCAAAAGGGTTTCCACTGGCACAGCTGAGTGTCACATATTAGTCTTAAATGATGTGAAAACTGTGAAAGCCCTGCCGTCATTAGCAT
>KN471405.1:0-34653 GCA_000787095.1 Periophthalmodon schlosseri | reverse complement strand
GGAAAGAGAGAGAGGAAAAAATGTGAGATGGATAGAGGGAGGGGAGATAGTGAGATGAGAGGGGGGTGCAGGGAGAGGAGGGGCGTGATATGAAAAGACGAAGTGGGATGGAGTGAGAGAAGAGCGGGCCACTGTTATATCACTAGGCATTAACATTCAGCTGATGTGCTGTTGGTCCACACTGGGAAAATATACAATTTCAGAGCCATAGAAGGCTTGTTTATCACCACGATTTTCCACACTTCAAAAGACACTGTGGTAAAAAACTGCATTATGAAAACTTTAAACCTTTAATCGCCTTAAACTTTCCGAGAATAAATCTGTAGCACAATTTTGTTTGTGATCTTTAAGTCCACAAATGGGCCTGCTGTAAAATATAAAACTAACCATATATTTTATCAATGGTAACAACACTCAAAAATAAAATGTTGATCTTAATTAATGTGTCAACCTTGTCCATCTTGATACTTTATGTTAAAGGCGCACTATGCAACTTTATTGGTGGAGTGTCTACCACCTGCTTGTCTCCATTAAAATGTTATAGCTGTTTCCTGCCCGCCTTCCTCTTTTTAAATGAACATTTTAAATAGATCAATTTAAAATCTAATGAGTTTGCAAGGATTGGAAGAAGTCATTTGTTTACTTTTATGTACATGTTTCTTTATATACACATAACTTTATAATTTAGAATTATCTTGTGAATCTAAGACTTCCAAAATTGTGGTCACATTCTTGGCTAAAACGATTTGCCTCACTAGGTGCAGATGCTGTGTGCCAGCTATGTCTTTACCACTCACCCACAAATACCTCGGACTCACCCTTTGCCGCTCTCTCTCTCTCTCTCTGTCTCCCCCTCTCCCTCTCTCTGTCTGGCAGCGGAGGACACATGT
The DNA here is from genome assembly GCA_000787095.1 of Periophthalmodon schlosseri. NCBI lineage: Eukaryota > Metazoa > Chordata > Actinopteri > Gobiiformes > Gobiidae > Periophthalmodon > Periophthalmodon schlosseri. The sequence goes on along the minus strand of KN471405.1, from coordinate 33,763 downwards.
GGGGGCACCCTAAGGGACTCCAGCGGGCTCATCTCCAGCTTCGATGTGCCCTCCAGCGACGCCTCCCCCGGGGCTGGTGGTGGTGCCGGTGGGCGAGGAGCGGCCGGAGGTTTGGGCAGCAGTGGGGAGTGCAAGTGGACCATCCTAGCCGACCCAGGGGACACCATCTCCCTGGTGTTTACAGAGTTTCAGATGGAAGAGAAGTCCGACTATCTGGAAGTGGAGGGATCAGAGCCGCCCAGCATCTGGTGAGTCTCTGTGTGAAATTGGACTGCTGCTGTTTTAGCAGAACAGGGCGCACCATGTGACTACGTTGGGGTTTTTCCTTTCTCAACACATTAAAATCAATAATGACTGAATATAATCACTTTATATTTACATTTTACGACTAAATTCCTTTTTTATGATCATTAGCCATAACTATACTAGTAAAAGTATTTTAGTCCTCATTGGTTTTGTCAAACATGACTTTCTTATAAAGTAGATCTGATTTTCTGTTTAGAGATGGCACATTATAAAATTGTACAATTTTACTTATATTCCTGCCATTCCTCCAATATGAGGCCAACTTTTTTCAGTCAAACTTTTTGAATGAAAAATGGCATGTTAATGTGACTTAAACAGACAGATAAAAAGCACTTTACATTTAGGTTCACTTAAAATGGAGTAGGCAAGGCAAGGCAAGTTTATCTGTATAGCACAATTCGTACACAAAGTAATTCAAAGTGCTTTACAGAATAAGAAAGACATTAAAATCACAATACAATCAAATCAAAACATAAATAATCATTGTAAAATTAACATTAAAAGAGAAGAGTGCAGAATAAAAAACCTTTCAGTCATATGCACAGCTAAACAGAACCATTTTGAGCCTGGATTTAAACATGTCAAAGTAGAGGCCTGTCTCACATCTTCAGGAAGACTGTTCCAGGTTTTAGCTGCATAACACTGAAACGCTGATTCAGAGAATGAGATGGCTCATATGCCACTAACATGTCAGGGATATACTTTGGTGCTAGGCCATGGAGAGACTTGTAACAAGCAGAGCTGCTTTAAAGTCTATTCTCTGAGCCACAGGAGCCAGTGCAGAGACCTGAGCACAGGACTTATGTGCTTATACTTCCTGGTTCTAGTCAGGACCTGAGCATAGATTCAGCTATTCAGTTCTTGTGATTATTTGTCATTAGTTCTTTGAATTAAATTGTGACCTGATAGGAAAAATTTAAGTATTTAGACTTAAAGGAGACCAAATGAATCTTTTTTGAATGTGACCTGAAAAATTGCAACTATTGATTAACCAAATCAAACCAAATCCTTCATCTGTGATTGCCTTAGCCATCTGCTCCCTTACATGGGCAGGTTTGGATAGGTTTAGGCTTCCTGATGTAACTTTCTCCTCTGATACTGGCTAGTGACCTTCTGTAGCTTCAAACAGCCTTGCTAACACATCTCTCAGTGAACGATGAGTTAAAAAATGATCCTGGAGCCAAGCTAAGTAGCAGTGTGTAAATGCGCCTGACCCCCACCTTGAGTAGAAGGTTATCGATCAGCTGGCATCAGCTGGCTCTATATGCTCCTGCTGGGCATCCATTGTAATTGGCTGAGAGAAATGTTAGTCCATCAGTGAGCAATGAGAGCGCTGATGGTGTTGTCCCTGAAACTTTCCGATCAGTGTCAGATCGGGACAGAGCCGAGTGACCTCCACAGCTGGGGTGAGTTTATGTTATCTACTGAGACGGGCTGGTGATTGTGGCCCGGCGTGTTACAACAGTCTGCCATTTTGTTGTGGAAACTGTTTTCAAGTGGACATTTATGAAACTGTTAAAAGTGTTTCCAGGAGTAAAACAAGGAAAGACATTAAAGCCTCCTCCTGAGCAATGTGAAGCTTGTAGCCTTGTTATGTTGCCAACAGTGAGTTCCTCTCATTGATTTTTGAGGTGTCAAAGAATTATAAGTGGTCTGTTCATATTTTCAGTCAGATACAAATTGTTACGTTTTTGTCTTTTCAGCTTCTGGTATTGCAGGACTTTTTGCAGTGTTTCATAAACTGTTTTTCAACATTGGAATAAATGCTCCTTGGCTGCATGCAAATTCTATACAATTTTGGTGTTCTGTGTCATAATTTGTAGCTTGTATCACTTTAAAGCATTCAATAGGTTGACATTAACTGTATTTGGAAGTATGTGAGTATAGCACTCTGATTAAAACTCTGGTCTAAAAATACACCGTTAAAGTAAAAATACATTCATCAAAGCCTTCATCTAAGTCATCCGTAAAACCTCTGAATTTGTAACCATGTTATTTTGTGTGTCCAAATGTCAGGCTCTGTCAGTGGGATATCTCTTTTTAAGTCAGCGCATTAAAGGCTGGCATTGAGCTGGGCGCAGGGGGCTACATTTAGAGTAATGGCTTCCGAACAGGTAAACAGAAAGACAAGCAGACGAACCGAATTCAGAGTGCACCTCGCTCATAAATTTCATTGCTCTAGCTCGCTCTTTTATGAGAGTTTCAGACTGTGCACAAGGCCATTGGCCAGCCAAACTTTCTAGTGTCCTAACTTATACAGCTCCTGCTGCTGCCGGCACTGACAAGAAAACTGTCAATTTACCCTTGAGCTTTAGAGCGGCCTAACCAAGACTGACAGCTTAAGACCCCGAGTCGGCCCGGCCAACCTCTCTCACCCTCTCTGCAGCATAATGTTTTTAGGCAAATCAACTTAATGCAGGCCTCAACCTAAATACACATCTTTTTACTGGCTTTGCTACTAGACTGGTGATATGTTCTGATTTACTTTTACATAAATTTAAATCTACGTATGTAACCTGCATCACCTGCCTGAATCCATGAAAATTGAAAGTTGAAAGCATAATTCAGAACATCCTCCATGGAGATAGATATGCCATACTGTGGAAGATTCTTGCCAAAGGAAAAACATTTCCATGGCGACAAGCAGGAAGACGCCTTCGTCCAGGCCAAATAAAAGTCAGGTTTGTGGAGATGCAAGCCTGCTCACAATAAGGAGTTCACTGCAATAATCAAGTAAATTGTAAAAACATGCTTTTATTTTTGTCTATTTTATGGATAAAAATGTACAGACTGTGGCTTTAAATTGGGCAAAATGCATTTAATTTACAGCAATATTTAGGTATTTTTTGAGGAACTTGGTGTAAATTTGCAGTTAAAACATTCCTTGTTGACAGGTTATCTATTATCCCTTTTTCAGTTGACGATCTTTTATCAGATCTCCACAAATGAGATTATTGATTACATGAGTGTGACAGTGTGGAGGGTTGAGATGAGGTTAAGCATCTATCACTGAGAAAGTGGACACAAAAACCTCTAAGTCCATTCACAAAAGCCAGCATCAATAACTTGACCTTTTATTCCATGGTGCACGTTTCTTCAAAAGGACACTTATGTGTATGTGGTATTTTTAATGTGGTCATGAAAAGTAAGCATTTATCACTGTGTCCCCAGGTTTTGCTGTAGGAGCAAAATGCATAGAAATTGCTTTTAAATGTACGTGCTGAAAACATCTCATACATTTGTAAAGCAGTTCTTGAAACATCGAGTAGCTAAATGACCTTCCATGTTACCTTCCCTGTTACACAAGTTTTCATACAAGAATTCGTTATTGATTGTCAATGTTTTTTGTGTTCTAAAGGTATTGTTTACCACATTCTTCAGCAGGGCTGAGTTTAATTGAACAAATGTAAATGGGCTGTAACTCTCTACTCCACTGGGATAATAAGGTAGAGGCACTCACTAGCGTCCCATCAAAACCCAAATGACTCCATGTCATGAATGAGCTAATGTGGTGTTGTATATTGATTATTCATCATGTTTTACTGCGTTTTTTGAGGGAAGGTTGAAGGTTGGGCTTTGCTATTGTTTGTTATTGATCAGGTACCATTATGGCCGTCTATCATTGGTTAGTAGTGTCTGTCTTGGTCTTTTTTTACAGTTTTGGTCTTGTCTCGAACTCAAGCGTATTTGGATTCGGTCTTGGTCTTGAGGCTGCTTGGACTCGATCTTGTCATGGAGTCGAGGTCTGACATTCGACGAGTGTGATCACATTTCATTATGGTTGCTGCTGTTAGCAATAAACTTGTACCGGGACCATACGGGCTTCTTGCTGTAGCCTGTGCGATTGTTTGGAGCAGACACAGCGCGACACATCACTCCACACATAACCACAGCGCAGGTTAGACTTGGATTTTTAAAACGTCCTACCTGCCCGTGTGCCTCATGTCAGTGTGCTGCTCCTCGCCTTTTTGCTCTCTCTCCTCTGTATTCAACTTATTTCAGAAATTGCCGTGGGCGCTGCCATTGCCATTCTGGTTGTATTATTTTATTATCTGCTGCCAATCTTGTCAGCAAATAAGTTCTATAGGGACTACAAAGCCAGTTTAAAGCCTCTTAGAGAACTGGTGCATTGTTGACTTGTTGGTGCACATGAACACTTAACATTTTACACAAATCAATTTACTTAATATCATATTTTAGTGGCAAAATTTTCCCAAATTCTCCATTGAAATGAATGGGATTGCTGCTTAACCGGAAGTGCCACCAAAAAAAAAAAAACGTGGTTTGGTCTCACTTAGGGCAAAGGTCAAGATCAAAGTGCAAGATCCTACTCATTCCTACTCATTTTGAAGTAGTTTTCTGTAAAGTGCAAGTGGAAGTTGGCTTAAAACAGCGGTTCTCAACCTGTAGGTGAGGGTCCAAAAACAGGTTGCAGAGTGTTTCAACACAGTACAGTTTATTTGGCTCTGAAGCATAAATCAGAATTAATCAGATGAAATGGAGACAGATTTATAAAAGCTGATAAATGCAGAAAATGACAAAGATGGTCCTGATTTGGTCTGGATGGGCCGTGGTCTCGGTCTTGTCTCGGTCTTGGCATTTGAAATTCTCGATCTTATTTTGGTCTCGACCCTCAGAGTTCTTGGTCTTGTCCTGGTCTCAGGACCCTGTATTCTCGGACAGATCTTGGTATTGATTAGTGCAGTCTTAACTACAGCACAATTTGTCAGATCGCTCTCCATACTGACCACTGGGGACCCAGCTCCAAAGCGCTAATTTTTTCTGATTCATCAACTTGAATGTCAAAATGCACTCACAACCTAATTCTGTATATCCTACCCACTATGCCACGATGTAAAGTTTATCTGTCAGTGGTCATAATATTTTCGCTTGATCCTAGTAAGCATATATGTACCATAACACTACGCCTCCAAAGCATATAGTATATCACAAATGCAGTAGTCTTTGTGCAGAATATTTACAGTTGACAGTGGGTCATGTTTTACTTACTTTGCTCCACAGACCTCTGCGGTTGTGGATCCAGTGTATTTATCTTCAGTTGTCTTCTATTTATAACATCACATGGCTGCTGCCTGGAGCAACCACACTTCCTCTGAATGGATACACCTCTATTGTCACTGGGAGTTTATTCTCACCCTTTCGAGCCACTGTGATAGAAAATGTAGAGCTTCATCTACAAAATACATATTGCCCATCCTCACAGACATACAGTGCATACATTCAGCTCTTTAAAAACAACCAAACCTCCCTCTGAGTTTTTGTGCTAAATATTGTATTGTTAGAGGTGCCTTTAATCTTATCTTATCTCCTAAACAGCTAGTGAGAGAAGTCATGGAGTTTACTCGCATCAATCAAATTCAGCTACTTTATTTTTCTCATTTCAGTCATTATGCTGTTCTGCCTCCTCCCCCAGCTGCACTGACGTGAATGAAATATTAACTACATCAAGTCGAGCAAAGTTCACATATACACCTATCTACTAGCATACTCACTTGTCTTATCTGCAACAGTATGGCAAAATAGATTCCAAAAATTTCTCATAGCCAGATGCCAATTTCGATTTAATCATTATTAATGTTGGCACGGAGCACCACCATGATTAATGTTGTATTTCATTTTGACCTTTAAGATGTAAATAAAGTAATCTGCTTCTTCCACACGAATGGTTAAATCCAGCTGTCACATACTCGGATCCTTACAGAGGCTAACCAATAGGAGGAGAGATCAAACAAGCAGATTTTTACAGAGATGAGATCACAATTGGATTTCATCACCACATTGCCCAGACCTAGCATAAGGTAACACAATAGTAACTAGAGCAATAGCTTGTTTGTTGGCTCTTTCCAGATGGGCCTGCTTTCACATGCATCACCTGTTGCCAGCTCACCACTTTAACCACTTTTGATAGGTATTAGTACTGACGACTGCAATGTCCAGATTTAGAGTATTTGACATGATGTTTTCTATTGTTAAATTACACTCTGTAATAATATTCTAAGCCAGTATGAACGTTCACTATACTGTGTGTGTGGATATAAAGAAAAAGCCCAAGGAAAATGTTCAAAGATGTATGTTGTTTTTAGGTGGTGCATTTAATTATCATTTTCTAAAACCTGGCTGTGTTGTGTTCTCTCTCAGGCTAACAGGGATGAATATTCCAGCACCGATCATTAGCAACAAAAACTGGCTGCGGCTGCATTTTGTGACAGAGAGCAACCACCGACACAAAGGCTTCAGGGCCCAGTACCAAGGTAGGACTGCATACTGATTGTGCATTTGAGATAAGAGCCCTCTATACTTGAAGGAAATGTGATCAGCTTAAGTAAAACAAACAGTAATTACCAACATGTTTTGATCTTTGATAAGTGAATATTAAACAGTTGACTAATGCCCCTTGTCAAGTGAGGCTGGTTCATGCTGCAGACCACAGACTTCAAAGAGCTTTGCTAATGAAATGTTTGAGAAATGAATCAAAATTTCCATAAAAATTCTGCTCAGTTGTGTGTTTTTAAACTTTCATTGTTCTCTGGTCAGCTACAGGGGTCTTCTTTGATCCCCAGTGTAATTATATTGTAGATCTTTGACATACAGTGTTTCAAAGACATAAGAAATATAAAGTTTTGATATTTGGTGCATGAGTTATTGGCATTAGCTGTTGATACCTCAATACTATGACAACGGGTTGCATCACTTGGCTTTTGTGGAGTCTGTGCCCCCTGATGTGATTAATTAGACATCTTGTTATTCAACTGCCCTTGCAATGTTTGTATTCCCTGTATAATGTATTGCCGGATCTGCGTTATCCACATACTGTAGGTGTTAGATATGTACTATAAGAACAATACAATTCCAAGAGCAATTAAGACAATTTATGATGCAACTATTGACCATTGGCTGCAAGTGATGTTCATTCATACATTATTTATCCTAAATCAAAATTTAATCCAGAGAAAGAAACACTAATGCATAGGGCTGCAAGATGAATCACAGTCAAATCAAAATTGCGATTTGAATGGATGCAATTAGCAAATCTTTTTGTCAGTTCTTCTGGATGTGCTTAAAATGTAAACGTTGAACAGAATCCTAACATAAATCACAAATCTAATCACAATGGCAATGCTTATCCCAAAAATCACGATTAGATTTTTCCCAAATCATGCAGCCTTACTCACGCAGTTTGTTCTCACATCTAATATTGTAACGACAGAAGAATAATACTTTTTCTGCTCTTTGCTCTTAGTGAAAAGTTCTGGAGAGCTTAAATCCAGAGGAGTAAAAGTATTACCGGGAAAGGACAACACTAACAAACTGTCTTTGAGTAAGTTTTACATTACATTTTTTTAGTTGTTGTTTTTTGGTTATTTTGTTATTTTGACAGTGTCATTGTCATTTTTCTATATGATAAAGCTACAGTATTTGATATTGCAGAACGTTTCATTCCGAGGACCCAAACCCCATAAAACACAGAAGGCATAGCTTATCATTTTACATAATATAAAACATGGTATAATGATTTAGCTGTAAGTAGAGCCTTGTGTTTACAACTGAAGAAACAACACCTACAAAGAGCATAAGTATGAAAAATACATGAGAATGTACATTGTGCATATAAAAATCATTTAAATGCCATATTGATTTTTTATATAGCCTAATGCATGCTTCTTAAACAGATTATTATTATGGTCCCGATAGCTGTTCACATTGAATAGGCTCTCTACATACACACATATTTAAATACAAGTGCATTGTTTGAGTGTGGGCTGGATGATTGTGTTGATGGATTAGCTCAGATAAGAAATGTGTATTTGCTGGAGTGTTTTTGTATAGCGGCCATGTTGGAAATGCAGTGACAGACGGTTTTCCTAATGGCTTAATAATGTGTTAACAGTGGTGTTATGACCTGTCACAGTGGTGTCTATCACAGCTGCGTTACTTACTGCTCAGCACATTTTCTTACCTTATAGCATTTACAATTAAAGTGTCTGTCTTATTGTATAATTGTTTCTTTTCTCTATTCACAGTGAATGAAGGCGGTATAAAACAAGTGTCAAATTATTGCCCTGATCCCGGAGAGCCAGAGAATGGTAAAAGAATTGGCTCTGACTTCAGGTAATGACAAACTAATGGATAGTTTATGCAAAATGGACTGAATAATTATAAATGTTAAAATATATTATTATGACTTCATTGCACAGTTGTCACTCATTCATTGTGCTCATTATCTCTGCAGTATCGGTGCGACAGCCCAGTTTACTTGTGATGAGGACCACGTGCTGCAGGGTTCCAAAACCATTATATGTCAGAGAGTGGCTGAAGTGTTTGCTGCTTGGAGCGACCATAGGCCTGTGTGTAAAGGTGAGCCGCCCACTAGCAGCTAATAAAACAGTTTGATTAAGGCAGCGCCTGTGGATAGAGGCTGTATGCAGATAGAAGAAAGTTCATTTCTGTTAATTATGTATGAAAGCCTCTGCCGCAGCTCCCTACTTTCTCATTCCAAAATGCTCCGGCTGTTTTTTTTTCGTTTTCAAAACACCTGAAGCACCTTTTACAATTTGATTAATGGAGGGACAGCTAAAAGACCCCGCTCTTCTGCACAAAAAATGCATTACTTTTCTGTCATTGTACAATGCAGGACACTGAGTACATTTCCAAATTTTAGACTCCAAATCACTAGTACCTGTTGTTGTTTTACTTTGCATACTGAAAAAAATTACAAAATACAAACTACAACAAAAATGTATGGTATAAACCTATAGACCATGTTCATGAAGTTACGTATTTGTTTTTTTGTGCAGTAAAAACATGTGGCTCAAATCTGCAAGGACCATCAGGGACCTTCACATCACCCAACTTCCCGATCCAGTATGAGAGTAACTCCCAGTGTGTGTGGATCATCACTGCCAGTGACCCAAACAAGGTACACTTTATTTTTGAGCAATATTTAAGCTGTGATGAAGTTTGTTTAAATCTTTGCTTTATCATTACATCCCTTTTATGTAGTATGCAAAGATAAGCATATGTGTAAAATGTGACATGTAACATACAAAGCAAAGTAACGCCAAGTAATTTTGTATAAAGAAATGATATACACTACATGTTGAAGGCTATTTCCAGGTAGGTGTTTACATTAATTTGTTCCTACCTCACATTAGCATCATTTTGCCGCATACATAATACTGAATTATTTTGATGCATACATAACAATACATCTTTTTACAGTGGATTACAGGGGTGTGAAGGTTACATTGTGCATTTATCTGCATGCTAATCAGTACTGTCTTATTATCTCATTTACATAGCTGAAGTAGATTGCCTTCACCTCTTATTGTGCTGCTGAGTGACCCTGCTGTAGAAAACCTGCCCTTGTAGTGAGAAGGATGTCCTCTGTAATAACAAACTATAAGTAAGAAACTCCCACTCACCCAGACCATGGGAAACAGGCAGGTGCCAAAATAACAAACCATGTACCAAGCTCTGAAACTTGGATCATTAGTTACATTGTAGTCATTATGTTTTATGACTTATTATATTGAAGCCGTTACAGACTGGTATTTAGTAGCATAATATAATCACGTTGACTGTATTGCATGTGGGTTCTTTTAAAAAAACATTTATGCCATTGATTTTTGAGGAGGTGTAGTAGAAGGTGATTGAATATCATCATCTCCTTCCTCTGTCTATGAATAATGAGGAGGAAGTCTTGGTTTTTACAGAATTGTTTGATCAAACAGACATCTGTCTACAATGTAAAGACATATATAGGGACTATTCTCTTTATAGTCCTTGAACTCCAACAGCGGCACATCTCAAAGTCCCGGAAGGAAATGAGCGACGGTATGGTACTCATAAGATGACACACTCTTCAGAATAATAGGATGAATGTTTTTGATCATCTGACTGAGTCTTAATTAGAGTACAGGGATTTTCTTAATGCTGAAAAAGTTGTACTCTGAGGCTGTACTGTATCTCCAACTATGCCCAATACAACTTCATAAATCAGATTCATTCTCCACTAACAACCCAGCCAAGTTCCAAAAATGTCTTGTGCGCTCTATTTGTTGCTCCCTTGTAAATTGCGTGATGTTAAGTAGAACATCTGATGTAATATGCAGTTCATATAACAAACTAAAATAGAAAATAATAATAATCATGATCATGAAAGCTCTAAAATAACACACTTAATATTTTTTTCATCTAATGCAGGTTATTCAGATCAATTTTGAGGAGTTTGATTTGGAGATTGGATATGATTCACTGACGATTGGTGATGGAGGGGAAGTTGGCGACTCCAAAACAATAATTCAAGTGTGAGTATCACATTGACCGCTAAAGCTATGTATTTGTTTTTACTGTTTTCCATTGACCTCTTTGTCCTCCACTACACAGACTGACGGGGAGTTTTGTCCCAGACCTGATCGTGAGCATGTCCCATCAGATGTGGCTCCACCTGCAGTCTGACGAGAGCGTGGGCTCCATTGGCTTCAAGATCAACTACAAAGGTAGAGCCATTAGCGATAGCATCTGTTAGTGTCTCTGTCCATGTCTGGCTCTGTCCTTAAAACACTCAACCCATTTTCTCCTCAAAACTTTTTAACCACACCATAACATAACTTTAAAGCCCATATAAATAAACTCCACTCTCTTTTCAGAAATTGACAAAGAAAGTTGTGGTGACCCAGGAACACCTCTCTACGGCTACCAGGAAGGCAGTGGCTTTTTAAATGGAGATGTTTTGCGTTTTGAATGCCAGTTTGGATTTGAACTCATTGGAGAGAGGACCATAACCTGCCAGAACAACAATCAGTGGTCGGCTAATATTCCAATTTGCATATGTGAGTACATTGTGCAATTTTTTACTGATGATGGTAAAGTTCAATGTGATGCCAGGAAATTTCAAAATGAGTAGGCCAGACTGTGAATAAAGAGCTAGACAGAAAATGTTTCTTGAGGAATATTTTGTATGAACATAACTATAACATCTACATTTACCATTAATTCTACATAATTAGAACATAATTATATTAAATTAGAAAATGTTTGTATTTATTTCAAATGATGGATTAATTCTATATTATAATACAAAAGTTTTTACTAACTTTGTGCTTTGGGTTCAAAGAATCTATAAAATTCCTATGTATTGTCTGATACAGTATTGCAATACATTGACACAAATCATATTTGAAACATTTGTTATATCATATTGACAACCTATTTCTAATAATAGCACATAAATCTACAGGAAATTACCAAGGATTTTCTTAAAAATATCAAATGGACTTGAGTAGTTATTAACAGTGGCGGACCATGGCCTCGGGACCTGGGCCAGCTGCCCATATTTATAGATATAACTATCCGTAGGCCTACAGATGCCAAAGTGACCATATACTGCCTCTCAGCCTGTGCGCTCACTTGCAGAGGTGCACTAGAGGGGGAACTGAGGCAGGGCTGAGCCAACCCGGTTTAATTAATGTAGAATATGCGCTGTGCTGACACTCAATATTTAGTGCTTTTGTTGACTGCACTGACTACCTTACTGCTTAAACACATAAAATACCCATCACAATGCATTAGCTGATTGATACAACCACATGAGGGCACATGTCGAATCAGACCGTGCATGCACATCACCGTCAACAACTGGACACAATTACAGTGGACTCGTTTTAACTTTATGTTTTCAGGCTATAATCCAAGTTACTGCACATAGAGCGTACGATACACCAGCACCTCTCTCACTGCTGCTGTCTTCAACAGACGAGTACTTTCACACATGTTGGCTACATGTCACTATCTGATGTGTAATCCAACCATGGAAGTATGAATCCATGAATCCAACAGTTCATTCATTCTGTGCTTTGTGAGGTCAGAATGTCTGTGAATCTGGGCTGTTTTAGATGCTCTTTGGAACATTTCATTACAGCTAACTTAGGTAACCAACATAAACTGCTCCTCTCTGAAAAATAATCCCATTATCTGTCCAAAAAGAAAGTCCAAATGAAAGGATATTCTATCTTTTTCTTTCAAACTCAAAAGTGAAACAGACTAAGATAAGTCAAACAAACAATCTGGCGCCAGCTGGTGGCCTGTGCAGTCCTGACACGACGGGGCCCGGTCCAGCACTGGACAGACAGCTGGCGTGGGCGGGACTAAGCAAATGCACCAGTGCTGGTGTCTGTCTGTCAATCAACTGCAAAAGGACAATCTGATTGGTCAGTTTTAACGCTAGGGCCAGCAGAAGGCTCAAGGAAAGAGAGAGCATTTCTGAATGTTTAACCCTCAAAATAACACCAAATCTGATAGGATACTTTAGTTTTCTGTTCATGGAACATTAACCCTACATATTTATGCTATGTTTGAGAGAATTTTAGATCTAAAAATACAAAATTGTGATTTAATTGATGTAATAAAATCATTAGTTTTACATTTTTGCTGAAATATCAGGGCCAGAAAAGAAGGCCTTAACAGTAGGCCTCAACACAGCACATCACTGGATATTGGAAAGAAAAAAGACATGCAAATATTTCCCTATGAGGATCAGCATTTAACCTCTGTATTCCTATCTGAAATTTGGCAGTCAGTACTAAAGAACTACGCATTTTTCATATCACAAAACAGCTCGTACATTTACCTGATTCCTCGCATTGCTCTGCTTACAGTCGCTTTCTGCAACTTCATAACCCCCCAGGGACCAGATTCAGCACTGTCCCCACACTGCTGAACTGCATTATACAGTATCAGCAGCACAGTTTTATGATTTTTGCTCTTGTTATTATTATGGCAAAATCTCATAGTGGGACCTCTGTTTCTTAGATAATGGCCCCTATAAAATTCCCTGTGCGTGTGCTGAATCAATAATAATATGTTTTGTTAATCCCTTGCCCTGCAGTCCCTTGTTTCTCCAACTTCACGGCTCCCATGGGAACAGTGCTGTCACCGGATTACCCAGAAGGCTATGGGAATAATCTGAACTGTGTGTGGCTGATCATCTCTGAGCCGGGGTCTAGAATACACCTGGCCTTCAACGATTTTGACTTGGAGCCTCCCTATGACTTCCTCACGATCAAAGATGGAGACCAGAGCGGAGCCACCATCCTGGGACGCTTCTCTGGGGCTGAAGTGCCATCCCACCTCACCTCCAACAGTAACGTGCTGCAGCTGGAGTTTCAGGCAGACCACTCCATGTCAGGCAGAGGATTCAATATCACCTATAGTAGTAAGTCACGTCTGATTGGCAGAGCAATGGAAATGATGGATTGAAATTCTGTTTTATGTGTGACGCTAATTTAAAGGGGACGTATTATGTAAAATCAACTATTGTAATTTCAATCGATTCATGCATGCTTGAGTAATCCTGCATTGTTCTGCTCTTGAGTGCTCTTAAAATGTCTGTTTTTCACCTTTCACCATCTCCACCCAATGCTCTGTACTTACTTGTGATTATATATAAAAAAAAAAAGAGACTGTATATAAATGGACATAGCTAACCTGCTAGCTGTCACATTCCAAATAGGAAGTGATCATTGGCACGCTTCCGGCTCCATGGACTCTGGCTCAAATTCACATTACATTAGAAAACTGTTGCCCCTCTCTCTGTAAATGCTGCTGTCGGGCTTGTCATTTTGGTCTTAAAATGTTCGTATTAATCTGCTCTACGTGATTCTGGTTCTGATTCTATTTCGCTATTGTGTCTTGTAACTCAACATATGAACATTAATAAGAGACAAATCAGGCGCCTTTTCCCCTGCTAGTGTTAGCAACAGGTTTGATTGACTGTGTTGCTAAGCACTCACTCCCTGCTAAACCAGTGGTGCAGGCGGGAAGGGGCATTACCTTAAACAGCCCAGCTATGGTTTCGCTCTTTGGTTGCTATGATACTTATGGTTGGAATTCCAAATATGGAACTCGGCTCCAAATTGGCCCCTATAACTGCTGCCTCGATGAGTTTCATTTGACTGGTGACGTCACATTCACTTAGTCCACTTCTTTATACAGTCTATGGTTAAATAACACTGCATAGCCGTTTTTCAACAATAAAAAGTCAATGAAAATCTTCTCCTTCAGAGTTCTGCAGTTTTGAACAGGAAGTGTTTCTATTATTAAGTCATTTTAAATCAATATTGGTGTTTACAATGAGCATAATACACAAATTTAATACTAAATACCTGCAAAAGCATAATATGTCTCCTTTAATTAAATTTGTAGGACTAGTTGTTTGACAGTTTATACAACAAATATCCAATATCCTGATAACATGCAGACATATCATGTGTTCATATCTTGTTATATTTATTGCTTGGTGTTGTTGAATAATGCAGAAGGAAATGAAAGGCTTAACAAACTGCTTACTGTGCACTTATTGTATCTACATTTCACATATCAATCTTCCATCTAATCCATCTAGCCACCATGCATGACATTGAGACCACAGTGACCACATTCTACCAGCAATGTGGACAGAAATACACTTATGTTATGTGTTACAAGATGGAAAATTGGAAGTATTGGAAGTATTCTGTTTAGGCTTCATAATAGGTTGATGGTCCTAACCCATATTGTGGGTTATCATAATGTTTTAGCTCAGTTTCCAGATCGTCTTTCCCCACAAAGCCTACATTCCTCAGTTACTGTACCATTTGTCACTTCCTCTCTCTCTCATCACCAGCGTTTGGTCGTAACGAGTGCCCTGACCCCGGAGTGCCTCTGAACGCTCGCCGCTTTGGGGACAGTTTCCAGCTGGGCAGCTCCATCTCAGTGGTCTGTGATGAGGGCTTTATCAAGACGCAGGGAGCCGACACCATCACCTGCCATCTGGAGGACGGCAAAGTCATGTGGAGCGGGCTCATACCCAAATGTGAAGGTAAGAACACTGACGCCAAAATATAAGTGTAGCTGATAGAAGGCAAAGTTATATCATTGTGAATTAATTATGTGATGTGAATGTTTTGTGCTAGAATTTCAATTTGTAGAATGTCTCTGTAATGGCCCTTATCAGTATTGTATATTATTTGAAGCTGCATATTTTAAATTTCTTTTTATTTATTTATTTATTTACATTTAAACCATTACTTTTGCCCTCCTACTCTATACTCTCCCTTTGTCTCCAGCTCCATGCGGGGGCCACTACTCAGGGCCGTCTGGAGTGATCCTGTCCCCTGGGTGGCCGGGATACTACAAAGACTCCCTGAGCTGTGAGTGGGTCATCGAGGCTGAGTTGGGACGCTCCATCAAGATCAGCTTTGACAGGTCAGTTTGACAGCTCTGTCAAAACTCAGTGCTGAAAACAAAGATTCACAAAAAATACAGGTTTAAACCTATATGGTGTGTAGTGCCATTTATTTTATATATATATTGTACATGGGTTGGAGGGCACAGAACGGATCACTTGGTATCACAAAATTCACCACATATTTACTATATGTCACAGCATCTTTTGGCCCTGGTATAGGTGTGTCATATCCTAGAACAACATTAAAACCAAACACTTATAACTCATATTAACTATTGCTGAATGTTGTTGCCAAATTAGTTGACAATTTCTGCTAACAGAGCAGTGCTACCAATACTAGAATAATACTAGCTGCCTTTCACAGCTCTTGTATAGCAGCTATCAATTACTTATTGAGAGAATTATGTTTTAATGCTGTCTTTTAACTTTTCTGTTTCAGGTTTCAGACAGAGCTGAGCTATGATTTTTTGGAGGTGCATGATGGTCCAAACCTCCTCTCTCCTTTGATCGGCTCTTTCAATGGAACACAAGTCCCTCAGTTCCTGTTCAGCAGCAGCAACTATCTGTATCTGCTGTTCACCACTGACAACAGCCGCTCCAACAGTGGCTTTAAGATCTTCTATGAAGGTGGGACCCAATGTTTTGAGTGCCCAATAGATGCACCATGCATCTGTTTACTGAAAAGACATTTGAAAGTGCAGTTTTACTTCAGGAATCATAAAGTCAAAGCTGCTTTCCCATGTAATGTTGTGTTCTCTTATCATTATTGACATTATTGTTTAAAACGATAACATTACACATACAGGCGGATGTATATTCACAGTTTGTCTGCATTATTACCACTCAGAAATGATTCATAACATACTTTATTATGTTTTCCTTATTGACTGGAAGCAAACCACAAGTGTCTTTGTTTTATTAGGTCTTCACTCTCAAGTGCATTTTTCTTTTGTTTATAGGCTATTGAATAGCAATAACTGTAGGCTTGTGTTAGCTGCTGCTGTTTAAGATGTATATTTTTCTTTAAATGCTTTGGGTTTTCTCTGTTGGGATGGGATGGCTTTAAAGAACGTTATAAACAAGCTAAAATATAAAGCCATTTGTAGTAGTTCCCAAAAGTCACATAAGCTCAGTACAGCATTTTTTTGCAATTTAAAATAATAGCTGTTCTTGTGTTCAGTTGTCACTTTAGATACTTATTCCTGCATGGATCCTGGCATCCCGGTGAATGGTGCCCGACTAAGCAATGACTTGTCCATTGGAGCTACAGTGTCCTTCCAGTGTGATCCAGGATATAGACTGAGCCACGAGGAACCACTGGTGTGTGAGAAGAACCACTTCTGGAGCCACCCACTGCCAACATGTGATGGTCAGTCCACAGGCCTTAATACAGATACTGAACACACACTTCATTTAACTAACTGAAAATATCTTTGGTAATTAGAGGTCAATGGTCTATTCTAACATTAACATTTATAAGAAAGTATTATTATTATAATTTTTACTATTGCTAGATACCTTCTAAGGATACTGGGTTGATCAGGGATAGAGCGAGAGGAGTAATATAAAAAGTAAGACTAAAAAATCTTACAACTCTCGTCTTCCTATTTTGTTTCACACTAAAAAGCAAAGTATTGACCTCGATGGACCTCACTGTGGCACAGTACAGGCATTAAAATATTTTATCTATGCCATGGATCACTCAATTGAAAGAATATAAAAGTAATATACACCCCTGTTTTAGTGCGACTAGAGCTGAAATGTTTCTGATGTATTGCCCTGTGATTGTCCTAAATAAAAGAATTCTTGGAATATACTCATGCTTAGGTGTTTGCCAGTCTAGTGCCAAATGCATTGGCTGTATGCCTATGGAGCCTCTTAAGAAGATCCCTTGCCAAGTGTTCTCATACACTTTTAATTACTTTATGTAATTTGGGCTCATTAATAAAATATTTGATATAATTTTGTTGGTGGGTGGATTGAGGCCTTGATGTGTTGTGCTGGTTGGAGGGCTCTTGGGTAGAAGGAGAGAGCAGAGGGGCTGGTGTGTGCAGCTGTGGAGCCCTCAGGCAACTTAGTTATCATCCAAAACATCATCTGACATTTATTATTTTCAAAATATGTGCACATGCAAGAGTTGTACTTCAAATATTTGCATAAATTTGGTGTTTTGAAAATGACATTGGGTTAATTGACTGGAGTGCCACTCACGATTTGAAGGATTGTAAAAGAAATTGTGTAGCATAATTATTTTATCTTCATTATAATGTTTTTAGATTTAGATGTGATACTTAAATACTTTATTGACCCTGAAGAAAATACAGACAATCTAATTATGGTAAATGGGGACAAAGCAGCATTTCTTCTAAAAGGACAAAATAATAAATACTATTTCTATTTACTTTTTACCTTCTGGGGTTTTATCATCGTCAGCCTCTTCACAAATGTTTAATATTTTCTTATATTTTTCACACCCAGTGCCCTTTCTAAACCAACTGTCTTTGTTTATCTGAGCTCGGGACTGGCATACAGAATACCCTGCGTGTTACACATTTACATTACATACAATATTCATAACATCATATATTTATATTTAAAAGCAGAGGATGAGAAAGTAGAGCACAGGTAGATGCTAAATAAATAATTGATTACCTATTGGCTGTGTTAAAAAATGGAAAAAACGTTGTGTTGGCAGAATTACAGGTGCTCATAAAATTGGCAGGGCCTGATACTAGTCTGGATGCATTATTCATTCAAATTGCTTTAGTGTCTTAAGTTGAAGGATTTATTGGTTCATTTGAAATATGTCTTCCTCCAGTTATCATTCATTATGCTCCTCTTTATGCAGCATCATGTGGGGGCGATATCAGAGGACCTCGGGGCATCATTCTGTCACCAGGCTTTCCAGAATTGTATCCCAACTCCCTGAACTGCACATGGACCGTAGAAGTCAGCCATGGAAAAGGTAATTGTAAAAAGCTAGTATTTTTTTATTATGATCAACCGTGTTCCTATCTATGCTATTGTTCATCTCCTATGACGAGGGTACTAAATTTGATAGTGTCAGAATTATGTAAAAAGATATAATGTGTAAAACTGCATTCACTGCATTGTTTCTTCTTCTGTACATGTGCAACCAATATAGAGACTTCTGTTAAAAATATCCATGTATTTGGTTGACATTTCATCACTGACAATTTTAAAAAGCAATGTGTCAAAATGAATTCTCTGTAAATTGATGAGTTGCAATAAAAAATAATGAGTTGCAATAGAAATCCAATTCAAACTTACTCTTACTTTTTGCAATTTATTTAATAAATTTTTTTTCGTCCCCAAGGTGTCCAGTTCACTTTCCATTCATTCCACCTGGAGGATCACCACGACTACCTTCTAATCACAGAAAATGGCAGCTTTGCTCAGCCGTTGGCCCGACTTACTGGCTCCGAAAGACCTGCCACAGTTAATGCCGGCCTGTATGGGAACTTCAAGGCCCAGCTACGCTTCATCTCGGACTTTTCAATCTCTCTGCAGGGATTCAACATCTCTTTTTCAGGTAGGAAATTCACCGTGTGGCATTTTAAAAAAGAATTTGAAAGACTTTCTTTGCATAATATATATGGACTTATTCAATGTTAAGAAGCCACTTGAAGCGTTGGTGGTTTGAATTGGTAAGGCGGGTCGCTCAGTTCTGGACATAGAGATTGACAGTTTGTTCGATGATAAGATCAAAAGTGCTAAGCCCCTCTAAAGCAGGCATGAAGTAATGTGAAGAGTGATTTGTCGGCCTCAATGGGAGCTGGCTTAAGGTGGACCATGCCTCGGGCGGTGCCGATCAGGAGAGGATAATTAAGAGACAAGCAGGTCATGCAGGCAGTGGACGTCTCGCCGTGATTGGAATGATCTTCAAAGCGCGCCACGTGGGTCAGTCGGAGGAGATGGAGACCAAGACATGTGGGATATATGGATATAACGAACAGCATGCAGAGACCAAGAGGTAGAGAAGCAAGGGTAAGGAGGGAGATTGAGAGACAGATGGAGGCGCTGAGTGAATGGGGCTGATGGAGAGGGCGGAGAAACCAGCAATCTGAGATAGAAAGAGAGAGAGAGGATTACAAGAGAGAGAGAGAGGTTGACGAGTGGGAGAGAGAGACAAGATGAGAGAGGGAGGGTCGCTGATGAGCATTCTGGCTAAATGTTTGCCTGCTGTTATCTGAAGTCAAGCATAACTCAGGCCACATGAATATTCATTAAACGTAATTTGTGGGTGTGTGTACGTGTTCTCCTATTATGTTTAATTAGCTTTTATAGATTCCTAACGTGAAATCACATTTGAACCTCGCATGACCTTTGGAAATGTGCCAGTTGTGCTGAGCTGACAGTTACATTGGCCTCCTGGAGTGTGTTTTGATGGGTTCAGCTTGGGTAGAAAAAAAGCCTTCATTCCATGTTTAGAGACACTGCTTAAAAAGGCTTTTGCTCAATGATTTAAAAATCTCTGCAGTCACATTCCGTTATAACACTGCTGTGGAAAAACATTGATTGTGGCTTGTCCTTGGGTTTAAAAGCTTCCTTTTTAATTCACACATTTGTTCAGGAATCTTGGCAGAATAACCAGAAGTGTTGAAAGCCTACTTAACATGTACTTATGTAAAGTAATTATACATTCTTTATGCAATTTTTTTTCCAGAGTATGATCTTGAACCTTGTAAAGATCCGGGGACTCCACGGTTTGGCTGGCACACAGGCTCCAAGTTTGGAATAGGGGACTCGCTGGCATTTTACTGTAATACTGGTTATCGCCTTCAGGGGGCAAGGAGCATCGTGTGCTTGGGGGGTGGGCGCCGCATGTGGAGTGCCCCTCTGCCAAGGTGTGTGGGTACGTGGTCAGCTCCTTCTCTTTTCCTCCGTATAGTATCTTCATTTAGTAGCATGTTAAGTAATGAGCTGACTTGTTTTATTTTTTCCATTTTCATACAGCGGAGTGCGGATCAACAGTGTCTAACAACGAGGGAGTCCTTTTGTCTCCTAACTACCCAATGAACTACGAGAACAATCATGAGTGTGTCTACAGCATCCAGGTCCAAACAGGCAAAGGCATCAACATTACAGCCAGCTCCTTCCACCTGGCTCCCGGGGATGGCCTAAAGGTCTTTGTTATTTACTAGATGGCTCATGCTTTTAGATAGCTCTATAATCTCTAGAAGTAAAAAAAAAAGTACATCCCTCAAACTAAAAGACCATGTTGTGAATGTTGGTGTAACTAGATTGCATAAATACGTAGAAAAAAGAAAAAAAATCAAATCTAAGTAGGGGTGGGTGATAAGGCAAAAAATAGAAGAACATGAACTAGTTTTATTCTGTCTTTAAGAGGTATCTATCTTCTTAGTGGACTGGCCAATCGGATTGTGGGTGGAGAAAAGTGTCACAAAAAAGTATAACATCACAGGGATCGGATCATTTTTTTTATCATGTTCCCCAGCCCAATCTTCAAATAATACCAGTCAACATGAGGGATTACACAGACACCTATATGTGTGAATTAAATAGGTTTACAACAATAGTATATATAGTCGTAGTATAGTATATATTTCTGTTATTGTGCTTTCTTGTGTTGCCATACTAAATAATCTGCTTATTTTTGCAATGATTTATGTATATTTAGACTTTTCTGTAGCATAAACAGTTCAAAGATTCAAACCCTGCAGCTGTTTCTCTGTTAGTTCAACATTTTACTCGACATTAAATGCAAATTCAAATGCAGCCTCTTTGATATAAGCAAGCTAAGGCTAAACCACACAAGAGATTATCTGTGCTTTTTACCGTTCACTTTCTTTAGCAGTTCTTAGCTTGGTACTTATTTGCTGTGAGACTTGTGTCCGTGGGTACAGAGATTATATATAAACTTTTAAAGATTATAAAACTACATAGCGTTGATATTAAAACTTACAGGGTACTGAACTTGCCTTAAAAAATAACATCTTAAGTTTTGTGGAGTTACCTTGCTGTAAATTCTGCTGGTACAAGTTGAATGTGTTTGGTATACTAATGCTATGTCCATCTATTTTGTATTTTTTCCCCAAACTAGCTGTACGACGGCAAAGATGGCTCTGCCCCTCTCCTCGGGACGTACACAGGGACATTGATGCAGGGCCTATCGCTTGCCAGCACTTCCAACAATCTGTGGCTTGAATTCAACTCTGACCAGGAGGAGACTGCCGTGGGGTTCCGGCTCATATACTATAGTAAGTCAGATGTGATTTCCTCTAAGGGAAGACATCCCAACAGCTTTTCCAAATGAGTGGGTCTGGTTGCACTTTGTCAACCAGCCTCTTCAAAGAAACGAATTTAAAAGAACATTTTAATTGACCCTCACCCCTTCGTGCTGTGTCTTTCACTGTCATAGTATCTATTAAGCACAGCATGGGATTTCCTCTCCACTCCAACAGGAAATTATCTTTGTCTCTTGCGTACGCTCAGTCTCTCAATGTGAAAGCCCTTGACGATATTTCCTTTTGCTCTGTACACCTGCAATTAGAGCTCACGTCTGCCCAAGTGTTCCTTGTTAAAGCAGGTGAATAATAGTTGTGTGGAATCATTTTATGCTACAGTTGGCTGTGTGTGCGTGTGCGTGGTTGAATGGAAAGTTGGGGATGCAACTCAGAGAAGGTCGGTAATAGATGGCTTTTGTTTCTCCACCTAATTGGCTTGCTGACTATGTATTGTTTCTAACCACTTATAATTTATTATTTTGACCACAAATTGTCATGGTAACTTTGTGCTTTGTGGTCTAATTTGAAACATTATATTTTTCTCCCTGTTGTTGTGCTCTGTGCATGGTATTGTCTACCAGTGGATTTCTAAAGAGTGCTTTATTTGTAGTAGAGTGGGCACAAGCAAAAAAGTTTGGCCAAAATGAGACAACAAAATAAGTGGAAAATGCACACCACAAACTATAACAAAGTCCACTATTGAATACCAGCTACATTTTGTTTGTGTTTTACATAAAATATACACATACATTTATGTTAACATTTGCTCTTAAAGTTAAGATTTTCAGCCACAATTCCTGGTGTGCACAAGGTGAAAAGATGAAGAAATAACATTGGACAGCACTCCAGGCTGAAGTCCTGTGTGAACATAAAATGGCTTCATGTTTTCAGGGCTCTTGGACCAAAAGTGCTGGGGTAATTTTCTAAATGTGAGCAGTAACTGCAGGAGATTTATACTGGGCATGACACTTGTAATACTACCATAACATCTGGCATGGGCACGGCCGGCGCGGTGAGGAGAGCCCATAAATCTGCGCCCTGCTTTTATGTGTGGACACTGTTGCTGCATGCATAGTAGAGCACTTCTATAGAGCACTGCTATAAAGGCCATGGTCAGATCCAAGCGCTCTGAGCAGACAAGTTATTGTAACATTTCACTCTTTTATTTCTTTTCTATTCTCCCAAAGTGGTGCAAACAGCAAGCCTATTTTTCAATTCTGGTAAATGTCCACATTTAGTTGACCATTTAATTATGTCTGTAGAAATGGTATATTTTACAGTAATGCAACTATAAACCTACTTGGTCTTATCCTTGTTCTGTCAAATAAAGTCTGAACTTACTACCACACTGCAGAATATGAGCTTCCTGTTAGCCGTTATATTGCCAAGTCTCTAAACTTTCTTCTCTTTGTCTGTGTTTGTGCAGGTTTTGAGCTGTCTCACTGTGATGACCCTGGTGTGCCACAGTTTGGCTTCAAAGTCAGTGATCAGGGCCACTTTGCTGGCAGTGCCATCACATTCGGCTGTGACCAGGGCTACACTCTGCATGGCAGTGGAATACTAAAGTGCATGACAGGGGAGAGGAGGGCTTGGGACAACAGCCTGCCATCATGCATAGGTAATCTTCAGTTTGTTTTTAAATGTGGCATATTTTAATAATTAATGTTAATTAATCATTTTGATGTTCAGTCAGGACTTGGATTTCCTTTAGCTTGACTAGTTCCTTTGTAATGTTGTTCAGTTCAGTCTGTACCTTTATTGGTCCACCAATATAGGAAGGCATTATTGACATGGAAAGAGAAGAAGGCTTTCAGTCATTTGGAATCTCCAGAGTGTCCTCCTTAGTCTGTAAATTATTAAGTGAATATATTTTCTGGTAGTCAATTAAAATTAATTTATTACAACATTACAAACCCATTAAAATGGGTGTGTGTGTGATGTCTTTAACCAGGAAGTATGTCCTTGCTCAGCCCCATTACCTGTTGCAGAAAATGATTAATTTTTGTTGAAGCACAAGGTGCTGTTCATTTGTTCTCATTTTACACCTGTTACAGAAGCTATTAGAGTTAACTTTAATTGTGTTTGTTTGCAGCTGAATGTGGGGGGAGCTTCAAGGGTGAGTCCACAGGAAGGATCCTCTCTCCTGGGTATCCATTTCCCTATGACAACAACCTCAGGTGCA
Source organism: Periophthalmodon schlosseri (assembly GCA_000787095.1). Classification (NCBI taxonomy): domain Eukaryota; kingdom Metazoa; phylum Chordata; class Actinopteri; order Gobiiformes; family Gobiidae; genus Periophthalmodon; species Periophthalmodon schlosseri. The sequence goes on along the minus strand of KN471405.1, from coordinate 9,759 downwards.
CCTGGACTATAGAGGTCACATCTGGCAACATCGTCAGGTATTGGAACGTTACCTTAACAGATAATGACATTGCATTTCTTTTGAGAGTTGCAGGTAATTGCTAATTGTTACATCCATCACATTGCTATTTGCTTCACTTTTCTATCCACTGCATAAAGTGAATATATTTTTTCCTTCATCCATCTTCATTTACAGTTTTGGCCAATTTGAATTTATTACATTATATGTCAGACCTATAGATAGTTGAACATGATATACATGACATTTCCCAATGGTTTCAAGATAATGTAGTTTTAAAAGAAAATTTAATCAGTGGCGGAAACCACCTTAATTATGTATATTTTGTGAAATTCTAATGACTGACATTTTTTTAACCACAAATAACAGTCACATTACAAATGCTTGGACGAGGGACTTTAGGAGCAGAGACAGTGTGACAGTGCCCCATTTCTGGGATGCAGGACACATTGGAGAGCCCCTGAATTTGATTGATGAATTATTACTCAACTTGAAAACAAAATATGGATTACTTATTTCAAAACTACCTCAAAAGGGTGGGGTAAAGTGTATAGTACAGTAATAGAACCCCATGTGTTTTGTCTTTTCCTTGTAGCCTGCAGTTTCTTGCCTTTGACACGGAGGCATCCCATGACATTCTGAAGGTGTGGGATGGCCCGCCAGAGAATGAGATGCTTCTGAAGGAGGTGAGCGGCTCGCTGCTGCCAGAGGGTATTCACTCCACCCTCAATGTGGTCACCATCCAGTTTGAGACAGACTTCTACATCACCAAGTCTGGCTTTGCCATAGACTTCTCCAGTGAGTATATCCTCTTTGGCTCATGCATTATTTAGGAGCTTTATTTGCTGAGCTGTTGCCTTGTTTAAGACATATGAATGAACCTCCATATGCTTTAGGTCAACATGGGTTTGCAGCTTGCCTGGGGCTAGAGGCTCCTAGTACATCCTTTAGCTTTAAGCAAGCCTTATAGTTCTGTTATTTGGGATACACAAATTGAGCTCTTGTTTGCAATAAATTAATTAGACTTGTGTTTTACATTCCATGCATTGTATATTAATATGTAACATTGTTTGGATTTATGGCATATTGTTAAAATGTGATATCAGGAAGGAAGGAGAAGTACTACTGATTTTGCATTAAAAATAAACAATCCCAACTTAATGGGCAAAGATAAAGGTAATTTTCAGTTAAGATGAATATTTTATGTATTGGAAGTCTGCCATTCTTGATTTGAATTTCAGGTAAAATCCCCTTTTCCACCCTATTGTAATTTATGTGCTGGACAGAATATATGTGTTTTCATTTTAGGAAATTGCATGTCCTAAGGCCTGTGTATCTCTGGTGTTTGTCTCCCAGGCTCTCTTGCCACAGCTTGCAGAGATCCTGGTATTCCCATGAATGGCACTCGAAACGGAGAGGGGCGGGAGCCCGGCGACTCGGTGACCTTCTCCTGTGATCCAGGATATGAATTGCAGGGAGAGAGCAGAATCACCTGCATTCAAGTGGAAAATAGATACTACTGGCAGCCCAGCCCTCCCAGCTGCATTGGTAAGTGACAGAGAAAGAAGTGTGTAGATGTGATATGGGGCTATAGATTGAATTCATAGATACAGAATGATAGAAGGCATGTGTTTCATATCAACACAAAGAAATGGAGGCCAGAAGCTGTGGAGTGAAATGATGAGCTTAAGTCACTTAAACAATTGTTGACATGTTTGAACAAAATGTTCATGATTTATAACTTTTTGTTGTATTCTTCTATGTTTAGCACAAGTGTGATAAAATCATTGTGAGTCAAACATTGACTGATCCAGTCTGTAATTTTAATGTGCTTGTCTTGGCTGATGGAAGGTGACAAAAGGTTATAGAATTCAACTCAATTATTTTTAATGACTGGGAAATGTGCAGGGGCCTTTGAAAAGAACGTGTCAAAAATGTTTTAGAGACGGTTTTTCAACTTTTGCTTCATTTTTCATGTTTTTAAAGCTCCTTGTGGTGGGAATGTGACGGGATCTTCAGGATTCATTCTGTCTCCAAACTATCCACATCCCTATCCTCACAGCAAGGACTGTGATTGGCTGATTGCTGTCCATTCAGACTATGTCATCTCCTTGGCTTTCATAAGGTAACTGAGACTCCCAATGCATCACATACTGTAGCGTTCTGGTGTGAGGAAACATGCCGAAGTTTATTTTCTGAACACAAGGGCTACTATAGGCCAAAAGCCACGCCAAAACAAGCACAAAACAACAGCAGTCTAAATTCAGCAGAGCCAGTCTTCTAACTGACCAGTAACTGACAATAGAATCTTCATATCAACTTGTTGGCATAGCAACCAAGTGTCACATACAAAAGCCGTTACATTAACAACAACACATGAACAATTACAAAAGCAACAAAAGGTGTCAACTCTGAACTAAACACAAAATATCAGATCATTACACTACTCCCCCTTATTAAAGTCCCTTGCCCACAACAAAAGGCACACAAAAGTCACATTCTTTGAAAATTTTGGGGTCTGCAGACCCTCTTTGGCCACCGCCTCTCAGGGGACAGAAAAGGTGATGGGGCTCAAGCAAAGGAACATGCAATGTCAGACGGAGGGGCAACATTGTAACTGGGGGAACTACAGGTGTTTACAGCATTAGGTGGGGTGGGTTTAGAGACAATGGACGAGGACTGTCCTTGTGAGGTTCTCACTCCCTTATAAGGAGCCAGTCTATCACGGTGCAGCGTCACTTTGCGTCCTCTAAGTGGCAACTGTACCCTGTACACAACCTCTGCCAAGCTCTCCAAGATCATGCAAAGTCTAACCCAGACCAGGTCCCCGACTGCAAAAGGGCATCCTTTAGAGTGCTCGGCTTAGTTCCTCTTCTGACTCGCTCCTGCACTTACAAGTTGCAAACTCATGGGCAGATTCCAGCGGGTCCCGAAGTTTCCGGGCATCTCAGCTGGAGTCCAGATCTCCTTCCCAAGCATGAGGAGAGCAGAGGAACAGGCCATAAGGTCCTGGGCAGCAGATTTGTAAGCCATGAGGACAAATGACAGATGATTGTCCCAGTCTTGCTGGTGCTTGGCTGTGACAATAGTAAGCTGTTGGGCCAGGATGCGGTTGAATCTTTCAACAAGTCCATCACTTTGAGGGTGTAGAGGGGTTTGCGCGAGTCTTTCACACATAGCTGTAAAAATGCAGGACTGAAAATTCCTGCTTCGGTCTGTATGTATTGCTTCTGGGACACCAAACTGGACCAAAATGAACCAAAGACATCTATCCCTACCCTTTCCATGGGTAGAGTTTTGGCCCCAGTAGAATCCTTGCCGCAGACAGAGTGTCTTTGTCACTCCAGAATGACCTGTGACCACAGCTCCATGACAGCAAGAACAGTCTCTCGTAATGACCGCAGAACTACAGTCTGCTATCTCACCTCCCCTGTTCTTCGGTCTTTCCACACTCTTCACATCACATAGGCACAAGGCTTCCCACATTGACCAAAGTCCCTTAGTAGCTTCGGAGAGGGCAACACAATGCAGACGCAAAGGCTTCTCCAAGTACCGAGATGTCGCCCAGGTAAACAACGCACTTCTGACTGGGAATGCCAGCCAGAACAGAATTGTCCATAAGTCTCTCGATAGTTGCAGGGGCATTGTAAAGGCAAATGCCTGCCTTTGGACAGGCATTTGGAGTAAGGGGGACCTGCCAGTAACCACTGCGTAGGTCTAGAGAAGAAAACCATTTAGACCATGACACAGAATCTAGGGCCTCATTAACATGTGGAAGTGGATAAGGATCCCTCTTGGTCGCATTACTGAGAAGCCTAAAATCCACACAGAAGCGGCAATCAGTTTTCTGTTTCTTTGGGACCATTACAACAGGTGCAGCACAGAAGCTTGTTGAGGGCTCAATAAGTCCTGCCTTTTGATTTCCTGCAGAGCCTTGTCTGCAGCTGCCTATCTTGCCAATGGAAGCCGTCGTGGCCTTGTCCGGATGGGGGCTGAGTCTCCAGTGTCAATGCTGTGTTCTATGAAGTCATTCTGGCCCACATCACCTTCTGACATGGAGAAGCTGTCTTTAAACTCCAAACAACAACTACCAGAACTGTTCCTGTTCTGCTTCATCCAGTCCGTCACAGTTCCTACCCCAGATCTCTCTCACCATCTGCAATGCTTTCCCCTGATCAAGTTGTGGGATTCCGTCTTTGTGTCTCTGGGGTGGGGAAAGATGTGCAACAACAGGCTCAAGTAATGCCCTGTGATTTAAATGCATTGAGTAAGTTGTTTTTGACAGTTGTTTCTGCATTTGAATAGTGTGATTGTCTGGAAAGATTAGGGTGCCTTGTTTGATGTCAGATATCCAGTCCAGGGCCTTTAGGGTATCAAGGCCCAGTATACTGGGCGACCCACAGCGGACAGCATTTCCCACCCATAAAGTCACTGTAATCTCACCAACCATGGGGGCCCTCTCACCAGTCACAGTTTGCAGCTAGACAAAAGTAGGCATAGTAGCTGCTATATTTCCCAGCGCATCTTGCCTGAGCAAGGTAGGTGAGGAGCCAGTATCCACAAGTGCAGAGCAGCTCACATATCCTACTGTTATGAGTAGGTACCATCAATCCCTATCACCTGCTCTGGCCGTCTATCATCCCGTCTATGCGGTGCCCGGCTCGTTTCACTGCACTGGTCCAGCCCTGGAGCCCTGGGTGTCCACAGCGCCAGCAAATCAGTTGACGTCGTGGTCTGGGTCTTTGTTTCTTCTCTAATGTGAACCAGGTGAATAAGCTCACTCAGCTCGACGGTCTCTGGCGGTTTGGCCTCTGGAACACTTGTCATATTCACCTGCATGTTGTCTCTCAAAGCAGCTGTCAGGATGCTCAGCAGCTTCCTATCTGTAGCCAGGTCGAGTGCTTCTTGTAGTGATCTAGGGTGAGCCTGGAGTTTATGCAGATCAGACTGCGACAGGGCTTGTAGAAAATGATCACGGGCCAGCTCAGACTGTATAGCAGGTGGCATGTGGGCATAGGTGCGATGAACCAGGTCTTCAATGTCATTTGCAAGTGCCCTGAGCTGTTCACCAGGGCGACGGCAATGGCTACACAGCTCTGAGCGAAACACACTAGAGATGGAGCGGGACCCGAACCTTCTCTTCAAAGCCCCAACTAAAGCTCTGTAATCACATCTCTCTTCAGGACTCAGGAGTATCAGACTAGACAAAGCATCCCTAGTGAGACACATGGCTAATTGGAGAGCTCTCTCTTCCATGGACCATCTCACAGCCTGGGCCAACAGTTCAATCTGGCCATAAAAAGCTTCCTAATCAGCCTTTGTGTCATACCTTGGGGTTTTAATGGCACAAGCAGGGGCCATTTTGACATGTGGAGTGAAGTTAAAATCCCTGACTGGGCCACAGTTTGTGTCTGTGCTGTGCCGTGTGCGGGGCTCACACCATCTTAATTACAGATAATTGCAATACACCTATGTTATTTTACTCAATACATTCATTTTATGTGATAGACAAGCATTTCTCATGAAGCAACAAGCTCATCTTTACGTGAGAAACTGTGTGTCTAGCAATATATACTGCTAAATACAAACACCGTGGCACTGAACACTGACACTGATCATGCTCATGTCATAGTTGTTCTGGTGAGTTTCCCTGCTGCTGTTTACCTTTATTACTTACACATCAGTACTGCAACTTAAGGTACTGCCTCTTTACTGACTATAACTAACTATAGGTCATTTAATATAAGGTGTGGTTTTTGTACGTGTATTCCGTACAAATGAGTAATTTACTAGCTATAACTAAATCCTTGGTGTGTTCGTACACAGTTCTTTTTCTCAGTGAATGCTCTGAGGCTTCTGTTTTGCGGTGGAATGGCTGTTTTCTGTGGTGGAACCAGCCACAGCACTGGTCATGTGTGTAAGGCAGTGGGCCTGGGGTTTAGACCAGGTGTGCTGGGAGATAGGGAAACAGCAAACCGTACGCAAGTCTGACGAAACAAAGTTGCTCATGAAAAATAACATGATAAATGCATGTCAAAATGTATGATTTATGGAATTATGAAACACAAAAATAAGTACCGTATTTTCCGGACTATAAGTCGCACTTTTTTCATAGTGGGGGTGCGACTTATACTCAGATGCGATTTATATGTGAAATAAATGTTTTTTTCTTCATTATTATGCATTTTTTGGTTGGTGCGACTTATACTCCGGTGTGACTTATACTCCAGAAAATATGGTATGTGTTTATTAAACACAAATGATATTCCATAAATCAAACCATTACCTTTTGTATGTATTAAAATTTATTAAAACAAGTATGAAAATTGGGCGATTTGTATCTATTATCTATAATCTATGTCATATTAACTACAACCCAATAAAGCAGAGGACATATAGAAACACCTTGTTGCGTTGGTGTCTGAAGTTAGAAAGTTTCTTTCTGAAGTTGTCCTTCAAAACACATTTCGGCACAAATCCGCTCCTCCTCACGGGAATGCCAAATGAAGGCATGATGTTATGATTCAAAATTGAAGTTCCCTCCATCCAACTCAAACACAATTATTTTCAAGCTATTTACATTTTTGTCATAAACCTAACTCATTATTTAGGAAACAAATGCTGCCCTGCTCTCTCATTGCTCCATGTGATTTGATATACAGCGCAACATTATGAAGCGATCTTTTCACACTGCATTGTCTGCGTCGTCTGGGAAGATTTTGTGCCACCGCAATGTCACAACAATTTAATCTCTACTCACCTCTTGGGAGAAATATCTTTTTTTATTTTATCTGAAGATGCAAAACAAATTGCCTGGCAAGATTCACTTCTAGCACAATGGCGTCACCCACATTTTGAATGCCCATACAAGCTGTGTTATACTCAAGAAAATAATTATTGTTTTAACTTGTTTTTTTGTTTCAGTTTCAGCATTGAGCCCAACTACGACTTCTTATATATCTACGATGGCTCAGACAGCACCACTCACCTGATTGGCAGCTTTCAAGATAGCAAACTTCCCGAGAAAATAGAGAGTACTTCTAACTTCATGTACTTGGCCTTTCGTAGTGATGGGTCTGTGAGCTACACCGGCTTTCACTTAGAATACAAAGGTACTGACAACTTCTGCTTTCACCAACTCGACTTTACTTTAGGGTTTAAACTTTTGCGCAAAGCACCACTACATTAACTATTTAGGTTTAAAATTTCACGTTTTACCAATACAAAAACACTCAAGACTAAATTAACATGATATGCACACTGAAACAAGCCTGATTGCCATGTCAGCCTTTTGGTTAATTGCTATTGCAAAGGGTATATCCATGTTAGGCTCATGAAATAGGCTCCTAGTGCCACTGGCCCCTAATGGGAATTGAATGACATGCAAAACCCTACACAGTGTTTCGTAATTCATGCTCCTCTCTTTGTTATCTTGATTAAAGAAGACTTTAATCCTATTATAGCTCTATAGTAGACATTTCTTTAATCACAATGTTACACAATCCATATGCATAGCTCCATACAGCATTCAGACTAATTAGGAAAGCCCTCTAATCTTGGACTGTCGCCACACTTCCGATCCCTCTGTCCCTCTTTGATTGACAGCCAAACTGCGGGAGGCCTGTTTTGATCCAGGGAATGTGATGAACGGCACCCGAATGGGCACTGACTACAAGCTGGGATCCATGGTGACATTTCACTGTGAGGCGGGCTACCAGCTGCAGGGCTACTCCACTCTGACATGTGTGATGGGCAACAGCAAGAGACCCGAGTGGGACAGAGCAAAGCCCAGCTGTCAAGGTGAGAGACAACTTTGGTGATAACGCGACTGAATGCACTGTGCTCCAGCTGTTTGGGTCAATATTTGATAGGATGTGATACCAGGACACTGCTGTGTATAACTGTCTTTGCTTGGTTTTCTTTCTCAAGCTGAATGCAAGAGTGGGGAAACATGTAATTTTGTGCTGTGCTACAAACACCACTACATTCTCTGTGCCACTGTAGGACAATAATCTTGTTTCCTGGAATTGGTAGAAATAGATGTTGAGCATTTGTTGAAAAAGGGTCTGACACTTTTCTAAAGGTTGGTGGTATGATTCCCTGTCCCTGGGTTCAGGAACACTAATGCTGGGTTCAGACCTTGGCAACAAAATTGCGCCAAACACATCTAGTTGGACAGTTTTGGATTTGAGGGCATGTGACTTTTGCATACTTGAAACTCATTGACCTGCTTTAAATGTTGCCAAAAGTTCTGATTGTTGAACTCTGGCCTCTGATGCTTGTCTTTTTTTTTTTTCTTTTTTTGTTTTCAAAATTGCTCAGCCCTACAATGTTGTGATGTCACCTGAAACCCAGCAATTTGTATTGAATTCAAGAAACTTAAATTGTAAATGTAAATGTAAATGTTTTTTGTCATACATATCCAAATATCTGTCGAATTACAATAGTAAATAGACATGATTTGGCACTTGCAAATATAACTTTGTACATTATTTTGATATTCTCCATGCTCCTCATCTGCCTAGACTGCATTAGGATTCAGGCCTGATTTCGAGAAGTGAGGGAGCAGGGGCACCTCTTCCCTCACACCAGGGAGCTGTTCATTACTTTTACAGTTGGCACCTGTGTAAGTCACGCAAACAGCTCGGGGATTCAGTGTTTTACTAACTGGCCCATCAGTAACTCCTCATTTAGTACCTTCACTTAGAGACCCAAAATGTGCTGATGGCTTCACTGTATAAAGTCTGCACCTAATCGTTTCAGCTGTCACTACATATGGCCAACTTCTGCTCATTTATATTACCTTTAATTTAAAGAGTGGTAAGAGTAGATTAGTTATCCGTAGTGCAAAAGGTTGTTGAAAATATCTTAGTCTGCATTATTGCACTGTGGGGTTTTTTTTTACATTTAGAGGGCTTTTATGATTCAACAGTTTTGAATGGTTATTGGGAATTTCTAGAATGGGAAGATGCCACAATACCAATGGAGATTTTGAGATGAGAAATACCAAACTCATTCAAAACTATTCGGACACTATGGTGTGACCCATAGTAGTGACCCATAGTGACCCAGCATCTTATCAGTTTGTTTCTGTTGTTCCAGCTTTTTTGTTTTTTTGTCATATTGTTGTTGCTAATGTATCATTATGTATGTTTGGTACATCTGACCAGTAACGTAAAGTTTTTGACGTTCAATCCCAAGCTCTGTTCATTACACAATATTCCCATGAGAAATATCTAAAAGTCACAAATCACAAATGTTGAACCCAATCATTTTATATTAGTGACTACACCCTAGACCTCCCCCAACTGTATCTATTATTGGCCTATTATGGATTGCTGTGTTGTTATTTGAAAGCGAGCAATCTCCCTCTCTTCATGGAGACACCAGTTAATGGTTAGATTGGGAATTTATCAGGCAGCATTTTGACAGTCAGTGTGTTAGAAGCTGGAAAATGGTTTGTTTAAGCACTTGAGCAAGATTGACAAAATTGTGTTATGATAAGTGGGTCAGCATTAGCGAGCTGTTCCCGGTCTGCAGTGTTCAGTATTGAAAGTGGTTCATGGAAGGAACAGTGCAACAAGTGCCACACATGCGGAATGAAGGTTGGCTTGTGTTGTCCTGTTTAGCAAATCACTGTTTCCATTGTACTTTATATATTTGAACACTGAGACCTGATGCACATAGACACATAATTATATTAAGTTATCTTAACATTCACATATGAACTTTTCACTTTTG
>KN471404.1:17576-51669 GCA_000787095.1 Periophthalmodon schlosseri | reverse complement strand
AGAATGCATGGTTTTCAAGATATATATATTTTATATAATATTAATAATAATTTAATATAATCACATAAATGTAATGCCATACTGTGGAAAATTCCAGGCAAAAAAATAACATCTCAATAAAAAACAATAAAGGCCAAAACAAAGCATGATATATCCACTTTAAATTAGGCTAAAAACAACTGTAAAAATATTGGCATATAGTAACTGCACCACTGTAGCTCTTTAGTTTCTAATCAAAAATAGCATGGATACAGTAGGTCCAGGCTTGTCTCAGTCCTCTCTTTTTTGGTTGGACACATGAGCATCTCTGGGGAGGAGGCTGTTAGCTGATGCTGAGTCAGAGCACTGAAACTATAGCGGCAAGGTCAACTACTGACAATATATGGGCTTTACCGTAGTATACAGGCCAGCACATAGCAACTGCAAGAGACAAGAGAAGGATCTATACAATTTCTTTTTCGGTTATTAACATAGAGTATTTTTCTTTTGAATTGGTTACTGCTAAGGGTGTGGTGAGCACGGGAGGAAGTACACAGAAGATACACAGATTTCAGAGTATACTGCAAAATTCATGGAAAATAGGTAACATTTTATAGTAACTTTTGTCCTGAGAGTTGTTACTCTCCTCACACCCTACCTGATGATCTGCACTGAGACTTTAGTTTGAGCTTTCTATTATTATTGTTTGATTGACTGATAACACACTTTTAATAGCCCTAAAAGTAGTAGTAGTAGAATGATCCGAGCTTAGAAACTTCCTTAATTAAGTAGTTACTCAATTTGATTTTAAAATAAACTATTTGTTCATTATTGATTAAGTTCTTGTAAACGCCACTTTGTAACCAGTTTAGCGGTATGCTTCGGGTCACTGTTCGTTTGGAAGACCCATTTGCGCCCAGGCTTTAACTTCCTGGCTGATGTCTTGAGATGTTGCTTCAGTATTTCCACATAATGTTCTTTCCTCATGATGCCATCTTCACAGTTGGGATGGTGTTCTCAGGATTGCAAGCTTCCCCCTTTTTCCTCCAAATGTAGAGATGCTCATTATGGCCAAACATTTCAATTTTAGTTTCGTCAGACCACAGGACATGTCTCCAAAAACGAAAGTCTTTGTCCCTGTGTCCCTTGTACATGCTTTATAAAGGCTAATTAAGGTGTAGTTATTATAAAATGGTATAGAAAATTATCAAATGTGTTTTAATTTTTTGCTTAATCTTCCTGTACTTGATTTTGAACCATGAGCAAACATGTTAGCCTCGCCCTTTTCTCACTATGACGCCGAACGAGGACAGAGGAATAACGGTGTCAGGGATTGTTACAGACAATTGTTGCTTCCACATGGTTCTCATCCGGACAGTTCTCTGATTGGATATAATTGTTTACCACTGGCTGTTGCTTCAATATGGTTCTCATACAACAAAATTCTCTTAAAATGTATATTCATGGCTTTCCGCTTCCTGTTATATGCAACATTTTGAGGACTTTTTCCCATTCAAAGACTTCATATTATGTTTTAAACTGTTAATCGCTATGGCAACTGTACTAATTTTTCATCATTCTAAAACCCATGGATAGCTAATATTATTCAGTCAACTTTTTTCACAAGTAGCTGCTTTTACGAAATATTGTGAGGAGTAAATGGCAAATTAAAAGTCAGGTACAGACCTTTTTAAGTCTTTTAAGTCTGCCAGATGCCCTTCCAAAGTCACCCAGTTATACAGGCTTGTTTTTCCAAATCACTCAAAAAACTAGTAAATGCAGCCTTTTCCTTGATTAAGGAAAAGGCTGCATTTACTGTATTTTTCTCCTTTAATTTCGCATATGAACAAAATCGTTATGTCCCCTAAACATTATGAATAAAATAATCATTGCCCTCCTAATGAACCGCATATCTTCATATAAACAGTATGCTAGTCTCATCAGTGACATTAGCGTTCCGTGCTATGCAAGCAGTTATGAATGCTAATAAATAATTGATGGCGTTCGTTAAGCTGTGTCACAGAGGGGGGTTATGTTTTATTCACTGCACTTGTGTGTGGCCACTTGCTGCTATTTGTTAAGAACGCTAAATTAAAAACGGCATAGATAGGAAGAAATATATAAGCTGCAGGGTAGAGTGGAGGAGAGTGGGGGAGACTGTGATAGCGAAGAAAAGCTTTTGTTGACAATCAAAAATACTGAAAGAATGGCTAAGCACAGACACCAATATGCCACATGTGTATTCACAAACACAAAGTTAGGGAGGGTTCACATTTGCACAAACCACAAAACCACAAAACTCAAACCACATCAAAATTGGGACTAAACTGCGACTAATCTGAAACTAATCATGGACTAGACCAGGACTAAACCAGGACTAGAACAGGACCAAACTACCATCAGGACTAAACCAGGCTCAAACCAGGACCAAACAAGGACAAGGGTGAACCTGACAGTTACTTATTTCTATGCTAGATAATTCTGAGTAAAGATCCATTTAATAATTTAGGGTCCAACAACCACATCCAAATCAGGACTAACCTGTGACTAAACCCAGAACTAAAGATGGACTAGGCCAGGACAAACTCAAGACTAGAACAGAACAAAACCGAGTCTACATCAGGAGGACTAACTTGGTTCAAACCAGGACCAGACAAGTGTGAAAGCACCCTCATGTGACCCAATTCCTTCTATGCACACACAGTCACACAAGACATCACAACTGGGACTAATCCCAGAATAAAACCTGGACCAGACCAGGTCTCAAGATAGGACCAAATCAGTGTGAACGGACCCTAACCATAAAGTACAATACAACGCATAGTGTAACAACATGCAATGAGATGTAACACAAACCCTTAGCCCTCCACAATCCAAATGTTGTAGAATGCAATTATAGGCCCTGTACCTGATTTATTCCCATGTATTTGAGCAAAATTTGTCTTGCCCCAGTACAGATATATAGTATAAGCAGCTCAAAATATGTCCGCTTATACAGTTTGCATCTAATTATGAAGCTTTTTATGTGCGATAATCAGGAAGTGCGAATTGGCATGCTAGTTTTTGCTAGCTTTACTGTGACGTCAACTCCAATCTGGTCAGAGGGAGTTGTGAAAAGTGCTTATAAACTTATAGCTGTGAATAACTAGGATGCTTTGGACCACTGCAAACTGTTTAAAATGAACTACCTGTAGTTCTGTGTTTCACATTTTTAAGACCATAAAAATCAGGTGTGACAAAAATATCAAAACACTGATGTATCGTGATACTTTATTTGGTGATACAGTATGAATATTGCTGGCTGCTGTATGAATATATAGCCATGAAATTGCGTATTACATAGAACTTAGTTTTGTCAACAATACATTTTTATTATGTTATTCTAGAAGGGAAAATTGTTTCTGAAATATGGATGATATTCTCAGTGTTTTGATCATGGATATAGTGTATTTAATGAAGAGAACATGCATGATGGCGATTTAGAAGAAAAAAATGTTATAACATGTATTTGTTTATTTGTTTAAGGGATATTGTGTATTGATTACTACAGTATCACGATGCAATCTGGAGCTATTAAATCAAGTTCAGCTGCAAAAACCACCACTAGAGGAACCTAAACCACCGTTTGAGAAACACTGGCACATAAATAGCTGTCCAAACGTACCTGATGGTCTTGGCCTCTCTGCAGTCGTACAGACAGAAGAAGATGTCTGTGTCCTCTCCGATGCTGTTGTAAGTGAAGCTCTTCAGGTTGACCAGTAGGTGGTGTGGTACAGGGATTCTACACGGCTCTCCATGTCTCTGCCGCGAATTATCGCTCTGGAAACAAATATAGTTGGATAAGCTGTTTATTTATTTGTACTACACCTACTACTTCCAAATATAGTTATATAGTACCAGTCCCTTCACAGTTGGTTTTGTTAGTATTGCATTGATACTGCAGCTTATAGTACTATTAATGTCATTACTATTTCTTGATACTAAAACTATTGCTAGTACTACAACTTAAATTGCTAGTATTACTAACAGAACTACATCTACTTCTACAACTACATCTACTACAACTGCCACTACCACTACTAAAACTACTACTGCTGCTGCTATTCCTACTACCGTATTTTCCGGAGTATAAGTCGCACCGGAGTATAAGTCGCACCAGCCAAAAAATACATAATAATGTAGAAAAAAACATACTCAGATGCGATTTATATGTGAAATATATAAGTCACACCCCCAGTCAAACTATGAAAAAAAGTGAGACTTATAGTCCGGAAAACACAGTACTACTTCTACTATTACTACCACTACAGCTATAATAGTTACCTACCTACTACCTCTTATTACTGCTACTACCGGTACTTCAACTATTGCTACAATTTCTACTACTACTACTATTGCTGCTATCTCTACTACTGCTACTGCTACCATTGCATCTACTGCCACTGCTACTACTACCATTGCTTCTACTACTACCACTGCCTAAAACTATTGCTAGTACTGCAACTTAAATTGCTGCTATTATTAACACTTGTACAACTGCCATCAGCACTACTACAACTACTACTCCTACTGCCATTGTTTCTAATACGACCATTGCTACTACTGCTACCATTGCTACTGCTACTGCTGCTACTACTACTACCACTACCACCACTACTACTACTGCTACTGCTGCTACTACTACTACTACTACTACTAAAACTACCATTGCTTCTACTTCTATTACCACTACTACTAGTACCATTGCTTCTTCTACTACTACTACTACTGCTACTAATTATTTGAGTAAACATGATCATAGTGTTATCCCCACATAAGCCCCATAAGCCGTTACAGTACCGTGCTGCCAGTTACCTGTGTGGTGCTCTGCTGTACACTGTGTCTGCTGGACAGGTGCTGGGGACAAACAAACAAACAAACGGCATTAATCATGATACTCTCCTCCTTCCATTCTTCACTTTACGAATTCACTGTCCCACTTTGAAATGATGGAACGCTGTTTACACCACAGAGTTTTAAATAAAAGCGACTAGAATGGCAAAATGTCCACACAAAATGAACGCTGACAGGGCCTGCTCAATCACAATGACTAAACACATCCACAGTAAATAAATCATGAACAAAGTGTCAGAACTGCTGCGCTGTACAAGTCAAAACAAGTAATTGTAAAGAAACAGAATATGCTCATTTCAAACGTGCTGTATTCACAAATTTGGGTGTCATGCTGTTAAATCAATCATAACAATAACAAGGATATATTTTTTTTTGTTGTTCCAAAACTTTCTTTCCATTTTAATAATTTGTTTTGTATATTTTTGATAGGTTGTGTTCTAGACATTGATGAATTTGATGTAGTCATACTTTTAGATGGTGGGTAGAGAACTGTAACTCTGTGGGTGATTCATGTTTTTTGAAAGAAATCCACAAAAACTAACACAGCATGTTAAAGGGCCTATATTACACTATTTTCTGTTCTGTGTGATAATGTTGTTTCCTCCGAGTTGTGTTTTGTTTCATTCACACATGTTTAACACACAAACCCTGCATCATTAAGCCGCATTCTTCTCTCTGTTCCAGCTTGTGATGTCATGTGGTAATGGGATGTGCTCCACTGTGTTTTTAAACTCTGTACACCTTCACTAGAATCATGTGGATGATTTCAGCATTGGAATTTCCTATTTCTACTAAGCAAAAGGTAAAAGTTAGCAGTTAACTTGAAAAGTACCACTTCCTGACATCACAAGATGGAACATGGAGCATTTTGAGCTTTAACAGGCTCAAACATGTGTGAATGAAACAAGTAAATGAAACAACTCCAGGTATGTTTTTGAGGAGCCAACAACATTCTAACATGGTTTAAAGCACACGAGAATCAATTTTACATAATATAGGACCTTTAAACTTAACAAATGAGAATAAAACTTAACTGGTGGTCCCTGTTTTTAGAAAATATGTGTCAACTCCAGGTATGTTTTTGAGGAGCCAACAACATTCTAACATGGTTTAAAGCACACGAGAATCAATTTTACATAATATAGGACCTTTAAACTTAACAAATGAGAATAAAACTTAACTGGTGGTCCTTGTTTTTAGAAAATACATCTTTGTGTGTCAATGCTAATGCTAACTTCTATTAAAATGTTAAATCTAACATTTAACAACAAAATCAAATTTGTTGTAAAGATGACCCGATTTTTTATTTGTTTCAGTCAGAGGCATTATTTAAATATTTATTAGGCGCCAAAATTAGCATTAGCATTAGCATTGACACACACAAAGACGTACCTTTGTAAACACAGGAGACATCCACCCACAGCTCCCTGTCCACTGCCTGATCTGTCATTTTTCAACTGATTTTAGCACAGCTTGGCAAAAAACTCAGACATTACATTACAGTGGAAATGGCAAAGTCCCTCTCTCTCCCTCAGATTGGAAGTAGCCGGCTACTGCTGTGCACAGATCCAATTGTGTCCAAACTATCTTCATACTCAAAGTCCAACAGACAATTGTACGTATATGTTTGAATAACTCCTCTGCTTTTAACACTGAAAATAAAATCAAACTAAAATTCATGTGTGCTGACAGAGAGACGTTAAACTTGGTACCAGTTTTTGTTTTATGTGGATAGGCCCAGTACTTCCACAGAAATGAACCATAAGTCAACACAGATCAACATCATCTGAAATCTGACACTTAACTACAGATTTCACCATAGTAGGAGTAGTAGTAGTACGTTTTTATACTGCAAAAAAAAATCAAATCTATTTATGTAAACTAAGAGGAATGATTTTATTTTAATTTTCATAAGATTTTTTCATTTTTTGAAAATCGAGATATCATGAGTAGATTGCTAAATTATTCGATTTTTAGTAAAATTATGTATTTTTCGTCATCCATTTATATGAAGTATGGCTTCATATAAGATTACACCCTACAGCCCATCAATAATATTATAGCCAGAAACATTTAGACACAGAATAGGTCTAATAATAAGAAAGAAGCAAGAACTACTCAAACATCAACATTGCTGTTCTTAATTCAAGCTAATTCAACTCATACAGCCTTATTTTGGCAACCTGTTAAAATGTCCACAATGCCTTTTATACAATTTAGCTTTAATAATGCCTTTTAGCTTTTATGAGATTACATAATACATAATTGCATATATTCTCTAAGTATTCATTATTTTACTTGACAAATTAAAATTAAGTTGTTAAGTTCCTCTTTCCAAACTTGTATTTTCATCTGACGATTTTCTTTCATGCCAACATCCATCATCCTCCTTCTCCATAATGTGTCCATCCTCGTCGTTTCCCAGGCAACGGAACAAAGGGAATCACCACGGCGACTGTGTTTGAGTGGAGCCCTTGTGCAATTAAAAAATGGACTGATGTAAGATCTGAAAACATGAACTATTTCTGGTCTGTTGCAACTTTTCTTTTTCTTTTTCCCCCAACAAAACGACCTTGTAGGGCCAGCACAGACTCTTGAATGCCTTATGTTCTCACTTGAATAAAATGACTTACTTCTGGGTCCAACAAGAAATGCGGATCCAGTTAAGTTAATATAGTCAACTGAACACTGTTATTACAATTTAAGTTTATGAAGCAATGTTTGAGAGTGAAACATTAGCTCCATGTACAAGTTAGCAAAATTAGCATAACAGATTCACAGACAGCGACTGGACAGTAGGAAGCAACTAAAAGGAAAAAACAACAGCACTATCAATATTTTAAATGTTGGGTTTTTCATTTTCACCAAACGCAGGGCACCGACATGTTGGATTTTCTAACTCAGGCTCTCAAATGTTCTAAAACTTTCCGAGCAGAAATTCCAAGATGGCGGGATGTTGGAAACTTGGAAATCCAACCTCCAAGGACGACTGAAACTGCCTTGTTGCTAGGCCTGTCACAATAAATACTATATCGACTTACTGTTCAATACGGGGGACAGTATTTATTGTGGTACTTTTTCTTTGCACTAGTGGGAAAATTTGGGTTATTTTCCTGTTCTAGGATGAGATTTGAACTGTTGAAAGTTGAGTTATGAACTTCTATGACTCATTATAGACACAAACTAACTAACTAACTGTTGCATTCTGTTATTTATTTATTTCAGCTCATATTTTTAACTATAGTGTACATATAGAATATTTTTGGGGGATATTTCTGCTTTATGTCTTGGCTTCAATAATATTGTTTATCGTCTATATTTCAAACTTTGTTATCGGGACAGGCCTACTTGTTGCTGTATACTTAACAGAATAAAAATCCCTCTACTCTATAATATATTCCGGGTCTTTGTAGATCAGGGGTCCCCAACCACCGTCCAGGGCTGTGGGCTGTTCGGTACCGGGAAAATATAATTGTTTTTTGTAATATATTTTATTGCTGTTTTATAGTTTACTAAAATGTCCCTGTGTTTAAGAAAAAGAGCCAAATCCACCCAGTTAACCTGAACAACAATAAAACTACTAATTTTGCCAGGGCTTGTATGCATTTTGAACTATTTTTACTGCTCCTGCCCCCTTCATAGGCCTGTCACGATAACAAATTTTGAAGTGCGATATTTCGTTGAAGTAAATATAGACGATAAACGATAATATTGAAACCAAACCATAAAGCAGAAATATCCCCCAAAAAGTGTTCAAAATGTGCAATAATGTTAAAACATATTAGCTGCAATAAATAAATGACAGAATGCAACCATAGACTGTATATATAAATGGACATAGCTAACCTACTAGCCGCCGTGTTCCAAACAGGAAGTGATCATGGCTCCGCTTCTGGCTCCATTGAGTCTGGCTCCAATTCACTTTTACATTAGAAAACTGTCACCCTCTCTCTGTAACTGCTGCAGTGAACCTCGTCATTTTGGTCTTAAAATGTTCATGTTAACTCGCTCTACATGATCCTGGTATTTTTATTTCGCTATGGTGTCTGTAACTCAAGATATGAACATTAATAAGTGACAAATCAGGCGCCTTCTTTCCCCAAGGTCACTCCCACCAGCGTTAGCAACAGGCTTGATTGACAGCATTGCTAAGTGCCCGCCTCCTGCCAAACCAGGAATTCCTAATATGGAACGCCAAATTGGCCCCTATAACTGCCAGCCTGGATGAGCTTCATTTGACTGGAGCCAAACGCTATGGGTGACGTCACATTCGTTTAGTCCACTTCTTTATAAGTCTATGAATGCACACTTAAGTTAGTTTGTATCTATAACGAATCATAGAAGTTCATAATTCAACCTTCTACAGCTCAAATCTCATCGTAGTTCAGAAAAATAACCAAAATTTTCCCACTAGTGCAAAGAAAAAAATATTAAATTATTGTTCCTCCTATCAAATATAGAACAATAAGTCGCTATAGTAATTATTGCAACAGGCCTACGCCTTCACCTTGAAAAAAAAAGTTGTATGTAGTACTGGTCCTTAAGTGATAAAAGGTTGGAGACAGCTTTTGTAGGTGTATCAGAGCATAAATAACTGTACTTTGAAATAATACTTTACCATTTTATAGAGGTCTGAGACACTTATGTGGTCCTCATCCACCATCTCAAACTCCTTCCTCGGCACCAGGTCCAAACCCAAGTGTCTGAAAGAAAAAGATCATTTAATGTAAGTTAATATGGTAACTATGGTATCGTACAATCGATAGCATAATAAAAATAGGGTAAAGTCAGAAAATAAATTGTAGCATATGTTCTCGCATTTATAAAATGTTTTATTTCACAGCTTCAAATTAAAAAAAAAAAACGAGGTGATTAATTTTGATTTTTTTTTTGTGCTAGTTGTTCTAAAAATACTGTAATTGCTTTGTCTAGAATGTTCCATAGTATGGCATTAAATGTATCTATTATGGGTGTTTTTATTGTTCAAAAATACCTTGATAAACATACATTCTTACAGTGAGCGGGGTCGCCTCTCTACAGATCTGACCTGGATAAGAAGTTTAATGCCATATTGTGGGATATTCTGGGTAAAGCAGTAACATCTCCATGGAGACAAGCAGGTGCACCTTTTACTATTGCTTTACTGTCTAAACAGCTTGTTCATTTTTGCATTGCATAAGATTACTAATAGCTTGGTAGCGTCTTTACCAAATGGATCACACATTTGCCATTCTGTTCCACTTTCAGTTCAGATCTCTGCTTATATTCAAGCCCAGTTGGAGTTTAATACATCCCATAATACCCGCCAGTTGTTAATGTGTGCACTTTCACTTTTACTACACAATAAAAGAAGAGTATTTGGATTTACGGAGCACTCACGGATCGTTCATAAGTTTTATATGATAGAGGCAGAATTCATTATCTGTAATTGGAGAGTCACTAATGATGTAATTAGGAAAGTTGTTAATGCAAGTCTTGGTTAACGGACTTGTTAAAGAAAGTGGACATCTACAGCTGCTGAATGAAACTTACATTCTGTTTATATGGTAACAATATGCAAATATGTTATATCCCATGTAAGGCCCATAGTTGTGACATAAACAACTCCTTGTAACAAAATCAACAGAGGAATCTATCATGATGCATAGACTGGCGGTTAACGGACTTGTTAAAGAAAGTGGACATCTACAGCTGCTGAATGAAACTTACATTCTGTTTATATGGTAACAATATGCAAATATGTTATATCCTATGTAAGGCCCATAGTTGTGACACAACTGCCGCCACGTCCCAACTAGGAAGTGAGCATGGGCGCACTTCCAGCTGCATCAACTCCAATTCACTTTACATTCAAAAAACTGTCGCCCCTCTCTCCGTAACTGCTGTTGTCAGGCTCGTCATTTTAGTCTTAAAATGTTCGTACTAATCCGCTCTACATGATCCTGGTATTTTTATTTCGCTATTGTGTACGTAAATCAAGGTATGAACATTCATAACAGATAAATCAGGTGCCTTCTTTTCTCGAGGTCGCTCCCACTAGCGTTAACAACAGGTTTGACTGACAGTGTTGCTAAGCGCCTGCTCCGTGCTAAACCAGCGGAAGGGGTGTTACCTTCAACAGCTTCGCTCCAGATTGGCTCTTTGGTTGCTCCGATACTCGCGGTCGGAATTCGTGATATGGAATTCAGCTCCAAATTCGCTACTAAAACTACTAGCCTCAACGAGCTTCATTTGACTGGAGCCGAACGCCAACAGTGACGTCACACTCCTTTAGTCCACTTCTTTATACAGTCTATGTCTCGATGTCATATACACTGGTATGAGGCTGCACCTGTTAACAGACTGGACACCTGCTGGTTTTGGGTAAATCCTCTGCCCCCTCCACACCCTTAAAAAAACATCCATCTGTTTGTAAGCCTGAACCTGAGGGCTCCATGATGGCAAAATGTGTCTATGTACACTGCCAGTCAAGAGTTTGGACACACATCATTCAATGTTTGTACGTTTGATGTTTACTACTTTCTACATAGATAGATACTTCTATATAGATACCGGTACATACAGAAAACATCAAATATATGATGCAAGATATACGTAATTATGTAAAGAAAAAAAAAGTTAAATAACTCAACTACATATTTTTATATATTTTATATTCAAATCCTCAAAGTAGTGACCCTTTGCTTTGTCGACAGCACTGCAAAACTTTGGCCTTCTCTCAATGAGCTTCATGATGAAATCTCCTGAAATGGTTTTCACTTCACAGGTGTGGCGGGTTAAAAAATGCCAAAAAGTGCAAAGCAGTGATCAAAGCAAAGCGTGGCTACTTTAAAGCTAAAAGAAGTTTTGAGTTATTTTGAGTTTATTTTTGTTTTGTTACTACACTCCATATGTGTCCATTCATAGTTTTGATGCCTTCATTGAGAATCTACAGTGTAAATAATCCTGGAAATAATGAAACATAAATGAAAAAGTGTATCCAAACTTTTGACTGGTAGTATGTGTGCAATATTTTTTGAAGTATTTACAACAGTGTGGTGTATGGGAGTGTCCGGCGACTGTTGACCTTATCCCCCCAACTCTTAACAACAGTTCAAAAGTGCTCCAGTAACAACACATTAACAAATGAAGCATCCTGCTCAGTGTGTAACAATATGCTGAGCCCTGTTTGCCCTGTTCATTTGGGAAACTGGATGTTGGACTAGAAACTTCCGACTGCATGATGGGATTATTTCTGATTTGTTCATCACTTCTTTCCACAGTCCAGTGTGGGTTTTACATTTGGTTCTACACTGTTTATGTAATAAAGTTGTTTAACGCTTCGGAAATTTGCATCATTTGGCATTCAGTTCTCAAAACCGAGGCACTGCAAGAGCTTTCACTTACTGCCTGCCATTTCAACAAAATCCATTTCTAGACCTTAAACCGAACATAATGCTCCCTGCTCATGAAAAGTAGGTCTGAACACTTTGGGAAAAATATGGAATTGCAATTTTTCTGACAAGCAGTACGATTCCGACTAGATTTGCAAGTTATGTTTTAATAATAGGATTCTGTTGAAAGTTCTCATTTTAAACACCTGACTTACTGAAATACCAACTGACAAACTAGTACAAGAATCACATTTCAGAACCTGTTTGTACAAATTTTAACTACGGGGTTAGCAGTTTTTAAGCAGAAGATATTTTGTTGTTTGTGGAGAAAATTATGATACTTAAAAAAAACTTTGCTAATTGCGTCCATTCAAATTGCCATTTCTATTCGATTGCGATTTATCTTGCAGCTCCATACTGAAACGTTAGCTGAAGAACGCCTCAAACACAGACTACTGATTTCCCAACAGGGCAACAAAGTCCATAGTCTATCTAGCTTAACCTTAAACACACACAACCATATTAGTCTCTCCTCTCTCACAAGATGTCACCTAATCTCCCTTCTCCACCCCCTGCCCACAGACCTCACATAGCCCCACGCAGCATTACAATAACTCAGGCAGCTCAAAAGCCGATCCCTCTTCTCTCTGTGTGCAGGTCCTGGTCTGAACTCTATCCTCGGCTTCAATCATTCTGTTGTGTGCCCAGAGTAAGATGGAGGTCCGAGGGGAGTCCGCTGCACTGTACAATATCACAGTAATTTAGAAAGCAGGTCGCCTTAAACCAACAAACAAACAAGCCAGTGAAGAAGACACGCTATGGTTAGGAGGAGGAGGAGAACAGATTGTATCATTGTGCGGATAGGGTAAAGCATTTTTTACACAGAGTAGTTTTAATATATTTTTGTGTCATGTTCGCAGAAAATAAAATAACTCATGTATGAATCGAAATACTACACTGAGTAAGTTACAGGGAAAAGACTTGAAGAACTAGTATTGCAGTAGTGCTTAGTACTAGTACTTAAAAGGCCCTGTACACAATTTTTTGCATGTATTTGAGGAGAACGTGTCTTTCCCCAGTGCAGATATAAAGCAGCTCAAAATATGTTTGCTGTGTACAGTCTGCATCTAATTATTAAGTGTTTTATTGTCCCATTATCAGGATGTGAGCCATTAGCATGCTGGTTGTTGTTAGTATTAGTATTACAGTGACTACAAAACATCTCGTTGGCCTCAGAAAGTTGTGAAAACTTCTCATAAACTCATCACAGTGAATAATTAGGATGCTTGGAATGCATAAGGTAAGTGAGGAATAACTTTGGACCACTACAAACTGGTTGACTGTTTTTCACATTTTTAAGACAGTATAAATCAGCGCCTTTGAGAAAACTACAATGGTTGACTGTTTTTCACATTTTTTAAGACAGTAAAAATCAGCACCTTTGAGAAAACTGCAACATACATAGGTAGATCAACATTTCACATTTTTCACAGAGACTATTTTTAATATATTTTTGTGTCAGGTTTGCAGAAAAGCTAAGTCCGTTTGCTTCAAGAACTAGTGCAAATAAAATAAGTTAATAATAAGTAATAATGTTTGAATTTGACTAAACAAGAACTAGTGCAAATAAAATAAGTTATAATGTTTGAATTTGACAAAGTAATAATTAACAGCTCAACTTTCTCAACAACACTGGTAAATGAGTAATATTACAGCGTAACAGTGCTCTTACTTTAGAAAAACTTACTTGAGTACTTTTACCCCACATTTGAATCAACCCCCGCTTTCGCCCCCACCAGTACACGCACACTGCTCTCTACTTTGTTCTCCAGCTAAATTTTCTTAATTGGTGATACGTGTAGGATTTGGCAGCGTCACGTAGTCATTTTTGTAGAAATGAAAAAAATCTGCTACTTGCTACTGTGATGTGCAGCTGTCCATAGGGGGCGCCGACAGCTACACGGCGCTTTGTTGTGATGACGTTCACTGCGACATCAGCTCCCATTGGGCACCGCAGTTTTCTAACGCGGAAGTGAGCGGACCTGCTTCTTTTATTAAGTCGTTTTAGATTGTGATGACGTTTACAGTGACGTCAGCTCCCACTGGGCACCGCAGTTTTCCAACGTGGAAGTCAGAGGACTTGTTTCTTCTATTAAGTTGCTTTAGATTAATAATGCGATTTAAAATGTGCAAACATAATGATTCACTGGTGTCATAGATAACTATAGAGCAGAAACAAGCACAATACAATTCTTTAAAGTGGAACTAAACACTATATCCACTTTTTTGCTACTAAACTGTGTACATGGTGTTTTATTCTACTGTTCCAAGTGCTTTTTGGCAATTTTTGTCCAAGCTAGATAAATTTGCAGTTTTCTGGTCAAAAACATCTAATTCTAAGTGTGTCCTTCCTTCAGTTGCCACTGCAATTTCAAGTAGTTGGTGACCTCACGCAAGACTGACCTGATTATAGCCAGGTGTTTCTGATTACAAACAGCTGGTTGCAGGGGCAGAGTTTAAAATGTGGATACCTGTTAGACCAATCACACTGTTCCTTATACTCCCAGACCCGGCCCTCACCTCCCCTCACCTTTTCTTTAGTCCACAGATACTGCCCTGTTTAGCAGCTCTATTTGAAACGTGGTTGTGGGTGGAGTTCAGGTGTTTAGTCCCACTTTAAGTACATTTTTTAGCTACTCTGTGATTGTGTTTGTGGACTCACTCGTTGCCCCAGTCCAGCCTGACGGTGATGTGCCTCTTGACCTCTCGGCTCTGGTCTTGTGTCAGGTGCCCCGACAGCAGCTGCCTCCTCAGGTCCAGTAGCTCCAGCATCACATGGCGCACTTTGTAGAACAAGTCCACCTTGTGTTTCTGAGGGGAATAACACAGAAAAAAAGTAAATAAAATAACTCAAACATGTATGAATCGAAATACAACACTTGAGTAAGTTACAGACTTCATGAAATAGCATCATAGTACTACTTAGTAGTAGTAGTACTTAAAGGTCCTGTTTCCATGTATTTGAGCAAAACCCAGTGCAGATAGCTCAAAAGAAGCTCAAAATAAGTTTGCTATGCACTGTCTGCATCTAGTTACAAGTAAGTGTTTTATTGTCCAATTATCAGGAAGTGCACTGTTAGCATGCCGGTTGTTGTTAGTATTACAGTGACTGCAAAACTCCGCTTGGGCCTCACAAAGTTGTAAAAAGTGCTTATAAACTCATCATGGTGAATAATTAGGATGCTTGGAATGGATAAAGTAAGTGAGGAATAACTTTGGGACCAGTGCAAACTGTTTAAAATGAGTTGTTTTTGACATTTTTTAAGACAGTAAAAATCAGCGCCTTTGAAAAAACTACAACTACATACATAGATTAACATTTTACATTTTGTTTTTACATTCTGTAAAATATGCAAATATACGGGTCCATAGACTTCCTGTTCAAAACTGCAGAACTGATAAGCCTCGCCTCTTTACAGTTACATTGCACCGTAGAAAGCAGCAGATTTCCTTCACATGTTTTTATTTTTGAAGAATGACTACTGAACATTTTTAACCATATGAGTATGATTCTGAACCTTAATTTTTCATGTAATCGTGGCTAAGTACAGGGATGTGGGCGGGGATAGGGGGTAAGTGAAAAATGACATTTTCTGAGCACTCAATTCTTTAATGCAGAACAATACAGAATGATGACCAGTATCCCAACACCAAAAGATTTTCCAATAGAGGTCCCCTTTAATTAAGATTGATTTACAAAATTTGTCTCCTTTAAATTTCCTTTTTATATTTTATAAAATGATAAACATTGCTGTGTTTATGCATAACTCTGTACAACAATCCAAAATACAATAGCATTATAGATCCACAGTGAGCATATGTTTGCCTATAGCTCCTTCTATTCTTAGCTGCAGTACTCAACAGCAGACATATGGTTCGTTTTTCAGTTCAAAATCAAAATATTTTTTTCAAAATGGCACAGCTTGATGCAAAATGTTCTAAGAACTCAGTACAAATCTGCATTTTTAGGATGTGCTCACACTAGCCCAATCGAACGGTGCCCAAGCACAGTTAGCCCCTAAAGCTCAGCATGTTTGTCCAGTGCCCAGGTATGATTTGATTGGGACTTTGGCCCAGTTGGAGGAGGTGGGCCAAAGCACGGCGCGGTTGCTCATGTACGTGCACACACACCATTTATGTTCACCAGCCCTGTCTTGTGCACGGGGAGGATAGAGGTTAAGAGGAAAAAGTGAATGAACTCTGCTCCAAAACTCACGTCGATCCCACACTCACCTTCAGAAAGGACTGTGGACAGACACAAGTTTTGAAGCTTCGTCTCCTGTTTAACCCTCGCTGCTCCACATTGTTGTTTAATCCATAAACACACAGAGGAGCATATCACAGTAGGACTCATACCTGCCTCATTTTTTAAGAGAGATTTCATGCCGCTGGACTTAAGTGATAGCATAGCTGCGCGACATGTAAACAAACAGTGCCATGTGATGACGTCACCAGGCTGTGGCTCGGTGCAGTTGTGCAGGTGTGAATGTGGGCCATACAACTCTACGTAACCATGCTTGAGCACAGCTCAGTTCAAAAGTCCTAGTGAGTGTGACCTTATTTGGTTTATCAAATTCATTTCTACTGACTAGAGTTGTCAAGTATCGATACTAAAAAAGTCACATTCACAGGACAGAAATGTACCTTTTCCTCAATAGCTTTAGAATGATTTTGAGCTGTATCAGAACAAGTATAAGACACATAAACTAGTATATGCACATGGACCACTATGGAAACTACCTGGACGACTGAGTGATCACACAGACATAAGTCTGTATAATGGAAATAGAAAGTACTATGATTTAATATTAAAAATCAAATTCTATTGTTTAAATAAAAAGGTTGGGTTTTTTTTTTTTTTATTATTGTCGTAATATCAGAATCGCTATTGAGTATCAAATCTATTAGTATCGAAATTGAATTTGAAATGTTTGTATCATGACAACACTACTGCTTACGTAACTACAATTGGAGGCAGTTCTGGCTTGGAAATACATTTTATCAGTGGTATTGATTTGGAACAAGCCTAAAGAAGTTTCGTTGTCCATTTATAGTACATCTTGGTTTTCTTGTTTGTTTTTTTACCTGTGGGCTACACCTACCAGAGCCGACAAATGTTCTGCAGGCCCAGGTCGATAAAAACAGTGGGGAGAGGCTTAGAGTGTAAACAAAAACTTTAGCTGTACACCCACACAAGTATCAAGCAGAGATCAAACCAGACCTGTAACATGATGAGTAGAGCAGCAAAAAGTCCAAATAACTACCCAAAAATTACAATGAATATAAAAAGTAATGAAAAAAATCTGCCCCATTATTATATTATCTGTTTTACAATTGTTATGTATGCAATATCCATAATGCAGTAAAATAGATATTATAATGATGCTATTGTATGTGACACTTGGTTGCTATGCCGACAAGTTGATGTGAAGGTTTACTGGTTACTGGTCTGTTTTGGAGACTGGCTCTAGTGAGTTAAGACTGCTGTTGTTTGGCTGTTGTTTTGGCGTGAGTTACGGCCTACAGTAGCTCTTGTGTTCAGAAAATAAACAACCAGAAGAAATTTGGCGTGTTTCCTTACACCAGATTGCTACAATGTATTGGAAAAATCAACCTAAAAACATTGTTGGTAGGGCGGTCAGATCCACTGACCCACAGACTGGTGGTGCGATTCCAGCACAGATGATTACGTTGTGTCCTTGGGCAAGACACTTAACCCACCTTGCCCTGCAGACACTGGTGTATGAATGCTTCTAAGAACTGATTACTATCCATATCTACTTTTATGTCATTGCATTATGGGATATAATGATGGACTTGACGTGCACTTTTCAAACCACAAAGACACCTTTTCTCCATAATTTATTTTGTTCATTGCAGTTTTTTGTGACTTAAACTTATGACAACTTAAAATACTCACTTCTCTAAAAAAAAAATGTTAACATGATTGACTGGCATATGTAGAGGTACGTTACCTAGCAACCATGTTAACAAGTGCCAAAACCTCTAAGTCTAAAGTCTAAAAACACCAAACCAAGTAATAATTAGAAAAATAGTAGTTCAGTGGGGCGACAGTAACTCAGTTTGTGTTTGTCCACTGATCAGAAGATTGCCGTTTCAAATCCCGCTCTTAACATAAACATCATGGTAGAGCAGTCAGATCCAACGTACATTGTTGTATGAATGTGTGTGTGAATGGGTGAGTGGTTCCTTGATGTAAAGAGCTTTGAGTGCGTTGAAGGTGGAAAAGTGCTTTATAAAAATGTGACCATTTACCATGAATCTGTCAAATGCACTTTAAATGGGGGTCAAATTTGATGGCAATGAATTTCTCATGCCCGCAGTTTGTTACTTTGCTGGACAGCCAAAACTGCACTTATAAGCCTATATGATATATGCAAGGACACGTAGTCTGGGCCCCGTCTTGTCTCCCAAAGTTCAGAAGAATGTGATTAACAGACAGATTCATGAATCGGAGAAACACGTGGTCGATTTATATCAAAACAATAATGATGTGTACGAGTAAAAAATAAAAGGAAAAGGCACACATGACTGAAAAACATCACAGACTTCTCAGTCAGTGAGAGAAGCACAAGGATTCACTAATATAAAATAAAAAAATGTGTAGCCTAAGACACAGAAGGAGTGGTGTTCAATCTGAAAATCTGAGAATTTCAGTCTAAAATCCAAGATAGTTTAGATTTTTAAGTTATATAACACCTTGGTAACATTTAAGAGTTACCAGAAAACACAGGATAAAACTTTAGAATGCCATGATGATGCACGTAGGAATTTTTTCACACTATGACTAAGAATCTAGAGTTATCCCAGCACCACAGACCCTCCCAGCCTGCGTCATAGTCTTGGTGTGATTTGTAAAGTATATAACATATGCAGATGGAGGCAGGTGCATCATTTGTTCTGTTTCCCCGAGTGTGCAGTGATTAGCATAGCACTCAGTCTGAGAAGAGCTCAAGGTTATAAACAACTTTAGCAAAACAAGTGGATCTCATTTTAAAGAGCTTTGGAGCGGTCGCCTAGCAACTACCGCAGCATCAGGACCAGGATCCCCTCAGCATCTGCTCACATGTGGGACTGCTGGAGGTGGAGGGTGAAGGTAGTTGATAAATGTCTAAAAGTCATATTAAAGAACTTGTGCAGAGGAAAGTTTCAGCTTAACTTAATTTAAGTGGTAGTTTCTTTTTTCTATCATGCTCTCAAGATAGGCTGAAATGCAGTTCTTATAAGTACGTTTTTAATTAGCTATTAGCATAAACTTGAAGGAACTGTATGTATCCTGCACTCTTACAATTTTAAAAAGTACTGAACCTGGGTTACCCTTACTCTGCAGATAGAAGACACATACACGTTTTTCTTATTCTCAGTATATGTGAAAATTCAGAACCTCCAGAATTCACTCACTGAGCTGCAGAGGCCGCACTAGCACTGATTCATGAGGTTGCAGGTGCTGGGATTTAGGTAGTGATTCAGATCAGAGAGAGTCCTTTTAGGCTCAAACCACCATCATCATTTTGCTTTCTGATCAGATAATTGTTTTAAAGGCCAAAACATTATGACATAAACAACTTGGCCATCATGCCCAATGTTTTTGTAAGTAAGAATAAATGAGCATTAGAATTGTTACCAGTAAAAACTATATTTGATTTGAACACATTTACCTTGTATCTGAGGACACAGTTAGGTCAAGTTTATGGAATTTAAAATTAGAAATAGAACGATATATTGGTTGGGCGATATATATCGGGCCGATATTTGGGCTTTTTAGCATATCGGCTATCGACCTTAAATCACCAGCGTAGAAGTTTTTGTTTTTGTCAATTTGCTGCCTAAAAAACATACAAAGCTATAAAATATTAACACTTTAATACGAAGAGATAGCTGCACAAAACGTGACTACACAGCTCTCTTATATGTTTGTAGTAAACAAGGGCTTGGGGGGAGTTTGTAGTAAATTTTAATTTGGGGAAAATAATCAAAATTTGCCCAAAATATCTGCCCAACAAATATCGGCAGAGCTTATCAGCCATCGGCTACTCTGTATTCTAAACAATCGGTATCTGCATCGGCCATGAAAAAACACATATCAGTCGATCTCTATTTAAAATCTAAAACGTACATTGTTCCTTAAAAATAACTAACACATTTGAGTAGCACCTCGACTGCTATAGGGTATTCTACAGTATATTCAAAAACATAAAAACATTCTTATTAAAAAGAGTAGAAGCATCTTGCCCAAGAACACACTTAAGTGCACTATGCATGAATTGTAGGAGCGATTGTACTGCCAACCAGTAGTTAACCAGAGTTAGTGGGCAAAAACGTCCAGACTGCTATGAGACTGCATTTGAAGTACTAACATAACATTACTGGGCTTATATTGAACAGATTAGCCAGTACGTATATAATAAAACCTTATATGACACACTTAAAGGCACTGTACCTGATTTTTATGGTCTTAAAAACGTGAAAATCAAAACTAATTCATTTAAAAAGGTTTGCAGTCGTCCAAAGCATCACTTACCTTATGCTTTCCGGGAATATTATAAATCATCATAGCAGTTATAGTTACAGCTGAAGTTAAATCTGTCAGCTGGACAAAGGGTTGTAGGAGTGAAGACGTTTCGCTGCTCATGGCGGCTTGGATGAGCAGCCAAACGTCTTCACTCCTACAACGCTTTGTCCAGGTGACAGATTTAACTTCAGCTTTAACTATAACTGCTATGATGATTTATAATCGCTTTTCACAAAAAGACCAGAACAGAGTTTTGTAATAACGGTAACACTAACAACTAGCATGCTAACAGCATACTTCCTGATTATGGGACAATAATACGCTATGTAATTAGACGCAGACAGCATGTAGCGACCTTATTTTGACATCACAAGCTGCTTATAAGATATATCTGTACTGAGGCAGGACAAAAAAACAGGTACTGGCCCTTTAAAATGTATACGCAAAGAAACCTGGCAACTTTAGACAAGCTTTTTTGCCCAATTGATTCCCTCATTCAGAATCTAATCTCTTACATAAAAGTGCAGATAAGCAGAGTCGCCTTAATGTTGTATAAGGTTGGCCCAAGTGCTGACTGGCTCAAAGTGGAGAAGTCGTTTAGTCTCATTCAGATGCTGCACAAAATAGCCCTGAGTGGGGTCTGTATCTTTGCCCTGCGCTATTGGCAAAGATATTTAGGATAGTCCCAGTGTAGTGGAAAGTACCATTATGTGCTACCAGTCAAAGGATTGGACACACTTTTGCCTGTATGTTTCTTCTATATTTTCATGATACATTGTAGGTTCACACTGAAAGCATCTAAACTATAAAAGGACATGTGGCCATATGGATTATAGTAAACAAAAATAAACTCAAAATAACTCAGAACTTGTTTTAGATTTATTTTTTAAATGGCTACCCTTTGCTTTGATCACTGCTTTGGACACTTGGCATTCTTTGACCCTGACATGGCACAGCTGTGAAGTGAAAACCATTTCAAGAGACTTCATCATGAAACTCATTGAGAAAAGGCCAAGGGTTTGCAGCTCTGTCGAGAAAGCAAAGGGTGGATACTATGGGCTTTGAATATAAAAAAAAAAAAAATAAAATTGTTAACTTGTCTCTTTCCTACATAATTCCATATATCTTGCATCTTATATTTAATGTCTTCCCTAAAATGTAGAACATGGTAAAGATAAAGAAAAAAAAGTGTGTCCAAACTTTTGACTGGTAGTGTATAAAGTAATATATAAAGTACCACTATGTTATGTGTTACGGTCTATTGATGCATTTAATATAAGCATTGATAACCACAGATAAACCTGAAATTATGTAACATTTCTGGTGAAGGGTCTGCTACCTGCTTGTGTCCATGGAGATGCTATTGCTTCACCTACAATGTTCCACAGCGAGGTATTAAACTGTCTTCATGGAGGTATGCAGGAGATGCCACCAGGACAAGTACAGTAACAGGACAGATTTTTGCAATAAAAACAACAGCAATTGAACAAATGATGTGAACTTGTACTGTGAAACATTTCAGCTAAAGAAATTACTTCTCCATGGAAACAAGCAGGTGATGGACCCCCCCCATGGAAAGGTTGTATATTAACTCAAAACTGACTCATCAAATAAAATCCACACAAGAAAACCAAAGTCAGCAGGATGTATCATGGTTAAAATAATGCATTATTTTAACCACAATTGTACAAAAAAGTTAACTGAGTCCTCAATTATCCATATGGGGATGGCTATTCGGAGTTTTGCCCAAAGGTACAACGTTTCTACCAACTGAGCAATTGCTTCCTTTTCACAACTTCTGAGACAGCAACAGCTATTAACAAATTACCACAAAAACTACTACTATATATACTATACTGGAGGGTCTACTGTAGATGTCCAAGCAGGTGATAACAAGTCATAGGTCAGATCTGTGGAGAGGGGACTCTGCTCACGATAAGAATGCAGGTTTTAAGGTATTTAGCAAGCAATAAAAACACCCGTACTTGAGTAAAAGTAACATAGACAGGTGTAATGCCATACTGTGGAAAATTTGACACAAAGCAATAACTATGGCGATAAGAAAAGCGAAAAATTACGTAATGCACCTTTAACTACTAAAACAAAAATGTCAATACTGTATTAAGTAAACCAAATACTTTGCTCTTATGAAACATAGTATACATGAGAAAAAAGTAATCAACCAAAAATACTACTATTTTTAGAATAGGTGCAGAGACAGGCACAATATAAGCAACAACAGGAGCTGGCTCTAGACATCCACCCACATGCACACAGTGAGAGACTTATACCAGACCATGGATTTTCACACATAGAGTTCTACAGTAAACAGATTACAGAGATACACGGTCAGATGAGTCAGTGCTTATTGTTGTGTTATATGACGGTCTAACACTGACAAAAAAAGAAAAAAAAAAAAAAAAGAAAAAAAATGGTAGCCCGTCTTTGTATGCTGCTTCCCATTAGACAGAGCTAATAACAGGTTGAGGTGCATGGTAGTGAAAGAGGCTCAGGGCGTCCCACTTTTGTGCAGATAACATTAATAAAAACATGCCGCATAATGATTCTGAACTTTAAGAGTGGTTAAAACCGCAGGCAGTGATGAAGGGTTGTGACGAACCTTACAACCATGAAAAGGTGAAATTTTATAAGGAGGTGGTTTTTGAACGGGGTTGCCAAATGATCAGAGAGCACTAATAGTAATGTAAATGTACCAAAAAACAAACAAAAAGAATGCAACTTGTGGCTTAAAATTTGAAGGCAAATTTAAAAAAAAAGAATAAAAGCCCAAATTCGCTATAAAGAAGCAGACTTGCCAACTTTGGTACTGAATATTGGTAAGTCTTCAGTGCAGTGGACTTTGTCTGATGTACACTGGCTATCATATCTGGGGCATGGCTATACTTATAGGTCAGATAATCAGGAAGTACGTGTTAGCATGGTAGTTGTTGTTAGCTTTAGCGTGGCAGCAAAACTCTGCTCTGATCTCTGTGTGAAAGTAGTGAAAAGTGCTTATAAATTCATCGCAGTAAATAATTAGGATGCTCGGAATGCATAGCGTTAAGAGACGAATAACTTTAGATGACTGCTTCTGTTTATCACATTTTTAAGTAAAAACAGTACCTTTGATGTTCTTAATCCTCTTGCAAATTCGTAGGGGGCGCTACAGAGATATGGGTTTTCATACAGGGACAACAAAGTGCATTTTAAACTATCCAGACTGAAGCCACTATTCTATACATATCAGCCAAGCCAGGCTAGCTAGCATCATTTTTTAAAGCTCTCTTCTATGTTTGCCTTGCTTGGCTGCCCTCCCAATTTGTGGGATTGGAAGAAGTGTCTGGGGAGGGGGAAGTCTGGGTTTTTTTATGTACACTTTAGTTTGAAAGTCCTTTTCAGTTGAAGAGAGAAGCTTTTCAGTAAACAGTGACTTACCTTAGTTTGATGACACAGCGTTTAAAAAAAAAACCTCAATATTTGCTAC
Source organism: Periophthalmodon schlosseri (assembly GCA_000787095.1). Lineage (NCBI taxonomy): Eukaryota > Metazoa > Chordata > Actinopteri > Gobiiformes > Gobiidae > Periophthalmodon > Periophthalmodon schlosseri. The sequence continues at coordinate 27,347 of KN471404.1, read as the reverse complement.
CCTGCCAAGTCTTAATGTCAGTAATCCAGCAGTAACACATCTCCATTTGTCTTTATAACTATACATTTTCAGTTCCAGAGTGTGAACCTACCCACAGTCCCCTCATTTACCCGTATACCCACAGCTCCGTTTCTCCCTGGACTCCCAAGCATTTAGTACTATCTTAGCCTCATAAAGAACAACTGTGCACATCTCCAATAATGACCTGTTTACAGAGGCCATTCGCTTTCATTAGACCTAATGCTGAAACCTCCGTAACACCAGCAAGAAAGACAGCAAAAAGGCTGTTAGCGAGAATTAGCATTTACAATTATAATTTCTATGCAGCAGTTAGGAAAAAGGAGAGCCATCCTTATGTGTTCAATTTATTAAACAATATTGTAACAAAAAATCTTGTTGTAGGCAGGGACTGTATATATAAATGGACATAGCTAACCCGCTAACCGCTGCGCTAAGTGAGCATGATGTTTGATGTTTGCCAAGTTTGTTTGCAATTCATGAAGGTTACATTGAATTTTTATCCTGAAATGTGTAACCCTACCATCCACATTCTATGGCCAAATGGCTGAGAATTCTATCCGTCGCTTTGGGGGTATAGAACATTATTTCTGTGATCATCATAGGCTTAAATTGAAACTGATAAATTGGGGAAGTTTTCTATTTACATGTAAAACAGCCATGCTGTTTGTCCTTGAGAATGCCTTTTTGGATATTTCTTTCAATAAATGGCCCAATAATTGGAAACAATATATAAACCCCTATAAGGTTATATTGTTGTATTCCTTGTCATGTAAGTGTTCTTTGTTCCAATTTTACTGTGTCACACTGTATGTGACTACAGCACCACTTGTTACTCACTCACAAAACTCTGTCTGAGGCTTGGTCGATAAAAGGGGTTTTTGAGGTCATCGGACTGAACACGGCTGAGTTGAAACAAAAGACCCCAAACTTGTAATGGCTTGAAGTTTACATTAATGAAAAATAATATTTAAAAAAAGGTAGCTAAATAATGGCAGTGGAGGGGTCTGGCTCCCGGACTATTTATGGGTTTTGAGAACTATTCTAAAATAGAATATTATGTCTTAAATTGTTGGTTGCTATGGCAACAGTCCCACATCTTGTTGCAACCCAATAATTGTATTAATTAGATACAAACTTGTTTTAAGGCAATAAACTGAGGACCTTAGACTTGTTAAGTGTTACTTCCAGGTCCAAGACACAGCAGCTGATTCATTTCTTCTTATTTTTTATTTTTGTAGCCACGACACATCTCTTGTTAAAAAGAGATTTCAGTCTTTCTACGCATAATTCTATAATTCTGGAACTGGACATTCTTCACTATAGGTTACCATGGTGACGGTCTCACTAGTCCCTTATTATTAATGGGTTTCAGATGACATCACAACATTCTATAGGCCAATAATATTTAATACAGATGGGGGGGTAGTTAAAATGTTAATTTCCAAATAAAAGTTCTTTTAACAGACCAGTGTGTGTTTTACACACCTTGACATGTGTCGGATGTCTTCTGCATCCTCCTTCAGAAGGGTCATGTGATGTTATGGTGACGTGTCTGCTGAGTCCAGCTGATTTATGTGACCTTTCTGAAGAAGGATGTAGAACACACTGTTAAAAAGAACCTTTATTTGGAAATAATATTGGAAGACTGTAATGAACTTCTTTGAAGTAATTAATGTTAATGTTGGGGCGTGCAAACCTGGTGGTAGGTAGAGCAAGTCAGTTCAGTCAATTGTACTAAATTATAAAGTTAGAGATTGGAGAGGCTTCATCAGTTCTGACACAGTTCAGGAAGGGACTGGTGTAAATACCTTTATAAAAGGAAGTTAGTTAGCTTACACAGAAACTAACTGCTCTCTGACCAGATGAAGACCCTTGGATCAGACTGATAAATTGCTCCTGTCGACTGAATCCGGAACTGAGCCTTATTTGGCTCGGCTTGGTTTATAAGTTTATTTTCTGGTTAGACTTGGGCAGCAGATAGGAACCCGGAAATGCAACCCCTTTGTCATGGCAAAGGGGTTATATTGAACTAAATATCCAGCAGTTGTATTATTGTAAAAAAAAAAAAAAATTATCACACAAATTCACAGATATATTCTGTTGGTTTGAGGGTTCAAAAGCAGTTCAACAAACTAAATAACTGCTCCCATATGCTCACGAACCGCCAGAAACCACCAGTGTGATTCGATACATTTGTTTTGCTTTTATTTCTGCTTTGACCTTTTGCTTTTTCAGACAAACGTATTACGTTCTTATTCTTTCTGACAGCTCTCACACTTGAAATGCCCTCGTAATGCCTTGTATCTTCTTAACCACCGACTACCGTCAACCACATCTTAAAGCACGTAGATGTGGTCTCAACAGAGGAAGAGGAGGAGGAGGAAGAGGAAGCATTCATATGTAATAGGTTTGGATGCAGTCTGACAGCTGAGATGTCTAATGGGACAGAGAAACACCCCCGTTCCATTAACAACATCTCACTCCTTCTTCACACCTGACAAATGAGGCAGAGGAGGCACTGGTCAGGTCTGCAGCACTTAGGGACAAAACAGCTGTAAATAACAAGTCTCAGTACAAGCTTAAGTACTATCTATTGGAGTGTTTCTCAAATGGTGGCACAGGTACATTCAAAAAGAAACCATACTTGTGGGAAAGCTGGCCAATGTGGTCTGAAGCAGGAGGCAGACTCAGAAAAAATTCCCAATCAACAAAATGTATTCAGATTCACCGTGGTCAAACGTGGCAAAAATACATATTTACAAAAATAACTATGCTTAACTTCATCAAAAGCAACAGAATTGAATGAAACTAAGGAAAACCCCATGCGTACCAGGCTACACTACTGTTCTCCCAATGGACTAAACTTCTTTTACTACTTTCATACACTCCCCAGCAGGAAGGCCCTCCCCCAGGTAAGTACAAATGATTCCACAGGCGTCGATTCGGTTGTAACTTTAGCAGTATATCAACCTAACTGCTTAATTTATGAGGGCCTAAGTCTGAAATACTGAAACCAAAAGACACAAAGACATCGAAACAAAAAGGAACTTAAATTAGTTCTCCCCTCCACGTTGTCTGGCCCACGACCTCAACCAAAGGCTTTGAAAATGGCCGACATTGGGCACGCCACCTCTTTGTCTGAACCATGTGGAGATTCAGGTGAGTAATTAATGGATATGTTTAACTGAATTGTATAATGAAAATGGTTTAAATAGGTTTAATAGCTTTAAAGTAACTTGTGTATGTGTGGTATTTAACTTAAAAGTGAACTATAACTAAACAAAGACTAAACAAAACAAACCCAGGATTGTTGTGTCTAGCTGTTTACAGTAAAAGAAAAATTAAAATCTGTTAACTGGACAAAAAGTTGTACGAGTGAAGACATTTCGCTGCTCATCCAAGCTGCTTCTTCAGTTCTGGTCATTTCACCGGTGGACACTGAACAACTTTTTGTTCAGTTCACAGATTTGAATTTTTCTTTTACTACTGATCATACCTGGACGACTGAATTACACAGGCGTCTAGCTGTTTAGTTTAGTTATGGAAATTATGGGAAATGAACAAATGTGTGAAATTAAATTAATGTAAGTTTAATGGGACAAAGGCCCACTTTGTCACAATGCTAAATATATACATTATGTCACTTTTTTCCCATTTACTTATTTTATGTTGAGTAAAATAATTTTGATTTTAAAGACCTATTGTGCTTGAGCAAGCTATATAGTTATAATCTATGACACCCATGGATCATTGTTATAATTTGCACATTTTAAATTGCAATACTCATCTAAAATGATTCAATAAAAGAAACAAGTCAGCACAATTCCACGTTAGAAAACTGAGGTGCCCAATGGGAGCTGATGTTGGCGTAAACATCATCACAAACAAAGAGTCGCGTAGCTATCGGCCCCTCCTACAGATAGCTGCAGATCACACTAGCGAGTAGCGGATTTTAAGTTTTTTTTGAAGAATGAAGTAAATACAGAGCAGTGGGCGTATGCCGGTGAAAATGGGGGTTGATCGGCAAAATGGCGTCTTGAAAATAAGCGAAAGATTGTTCAAACATGCACACATCAGTCCAAACCCAACTTCGAGAGGGTAAATGAGAAGGGGAAACAACTATAACATGGTTGAAAGCTCTGAAAAGTGGATTTTGCATAATAGGTCTGCTTTAAGGTAATCTATCTCTATACCTTCATTTAAAGGTGCAGTACATATTTTTTCTAGATGAGGGTATGCATAGGGGGCGCATAAGAAAGATTTGTTTGCTGCATAATGGGACAAAATGCATGGAGCAAAGCAAACGTGTGTGTGTGTGCGTGTGTGTTGGTGCGCACGGCTTTACGGGGACGTGGGTTTGTGAGGGTGGAACATTCAGAGCACAGACGTTTCAGGCCCAGTTCTGTCAGTTCTGTCACGGCGAGAAATGTTGTCAAAATGTTAATCCTGGCACCTCTACTGCCCCAGACAAGATGCTAGGTGCACTAGGTTTTGTTAGCATAATTTTTATCTTATCTCTATGTCCACCCTATTCCCTACTTAGGACACTATTTAGGGGTCACACCATTTTTAGTGGTGTTCGAATGTCCAGTTGGTGAAAAAGTAGTGCAATCAAAATTTCCCACAATGCACCTTGAAAAGTAGTGTTCAGCACTGGTCACTAGACCGGTCAATATAAAGCAGAGAGAAGTGCTGTTTTATCACACTGTTTATTATTAATTATGATTAAAACACTTTTAAACAAACCGTTTTCGTGTAAAGTTGCTAGCATTAGCAGGTTTACCTTAGCTTGAGCTGTTAACAGAGCGATGATTTTCACATCTCAGACAAAAAGCTGATGAATCCATTTTGTTTACGTAAAATGAGATCCAGCTTGACATTATTTTAACAGAGTTTAGCCTTAAGACTTTTTTCACCCAGACACCAGAGTCACGTGACCAGAATATTGTGAGCTGCGTGTCCGAATCACTCTGTGAATGAGGCACTATAGAGTCCGCGGGGCTATGTAGTGAATGAGGGGTAAGGGGGCAAGGGTGGACATTAGGACACAGTCTAAGTATCTGGTGTCTTTTCTGCAGGATTGCTGAGTCTTTGTTCTTGGAGGATAGGATCATAAGATTTAAAACCTTATAAGATTCACTGCATATCTGTGGTCTGCACTTTTTACCTCACATTTAAAAGTGGTTTAAGACTCTCCTGTAGCGTGTAGCATCTAAGGAGGATACAGCTGTGTTCTGTCTGCTACTCCTCACTGAAGTCGTTTAAAAGTAACCTGAACCAACTAGATCCTAATAAAAAGGCCCAGTAGTGAACTTTTACGCTTTCAGATCTCGTTCAGTCAGTCAGTTCTATGTTGTTCTATGTTTCTATGCTCGTTTCCGTGGTGATGTTATTGTTTTTGCCTGAGATGCTTCACAGTATGGCATTAAACTTATCATGCATTTAATAAGTTCCAGGTTGCCTACTTCTATGCCTCAAAAATACTCCAAAAACTTAAGTGAGGTTGCCTCTCCACGGATCTAACCTGTACTTGACATGGTAGCGCCACTTACTTGTCTCCACTGAAATTAGTTTAACAGCATACTGTGGAATATTCCAGTCAAAAGCAATAACATCCCTATGGAAACAAGCGATTAATGAAAAACTGCTGTCTTATATAATCATTGGTCTTTGCGTTCTTAATATCTGCAAACTCTATCAGACATCCATATAAACAAATGATAATTACCTTGTCACTTTCACACTTTTGCCGCCAAGACTAAATTTGTCTGGCAGTTTTGACTAGAACCTCCATTAAGTTTTTAACAGTCCAAGCGATTACATTAAGAATAGACACGCGAGTCAAGTTGGCAGCTCCCAAATCCTCAGAGACGCCCCTAACACCTCTGATGCATTATGGGATGTCCTGTTTCATTTTCACACCTGTCAAATGGCTGACAACAACAGCCAGGATGCAATTCTCAGCCTTCTCCGCAGCTTTAAGTCTGGCTGTCACTGCCTTTTAGAGCGGTCCCATTATTTCTTTATCTTTATATCAGTAAGAATCGGAGGCCAGGGCTAGTGCAGCATGATACTGAGGAGATGGTTAACAACAGGTTTATACAGTAGTGTAAAATGTGATACAAAATACTTTACACAACTTAAAATCAAACTACAGATGCCTTCAAGTGACTGCACACATATCCGAACTAGTATATCACCACTTGCTAGAAATATTTTTTTGTGTGTTTTGAAAATGACATAATAGTTACACAACAACACAAATATTTCATATATGCCACAACCTCTGATCCAATTCCACCGCAGTAGCAGAAACATAACCCCCCAGCCTCTCAAATATCTTCTTTTTACCTCCAAGCATGACTTTTATTCTCAAGATTTTCATTTTGAATTCTGTCAATTGTTATTATTATTTTCTTTGGAATTTTGGAGCCGTGTGAAAGTGTGAAGTGAAGTTTTGATGTGCCCAAACTTCCTCTCTGATCCTGATGCCCTTGAGTGAATCGTGATGGAGATTTGGCTCGCACACTGACACTAACTGTGAGTGATGCAGCTGCCATGTGTCAGACTGAGGAGGTCAAGGGCAAACGCCACACTGGACTACTGCAAAATGACTTCTAAACCCGAGTACGCCCTATAACTTATTGGGTTTGGAATATGATGGCTGTGTTCACACTTGCAAAATCACCACATTAAAATTGGTTATAAACTGGGACTAGACCAGGACTAAACCAGGACAGGACCAAACAAGAGCACATTAGAACTGAAACGGGCTCAAACCAGGACCAAGCCAGGATGCACCCTTACATGACATGCACTGATCCTTAATACTACGCCATAGACCCTTCCAGGAGTGACGTGTTTAGAATTGTTGTGCTCACAGCCTGGTACTGATTAAAGTTCCATCCCGTCCATTTTAATAAGGCAGCAAATAAAAAATATTGGCGTTCGTAGACAGCACAGATAAATGGTTGTTTATATGTTTGCTACATTTGGCAACAAGTAATACTAGTTAATGCCTATCTTCAGGCTCCAGCTTCTAAAGTTCACTAATTTATGCAGGATTTGTGGTGCTTAATAATTAAAACTCAAATTTAATTGTCAAACTGTGGCCAGCTATATTTTTGGTGCATTACGCTACTGTCTGTCTATATAAAACACATAGTGTTTTCTGTCGAGGCTCTGGTGTTATTCGTGTGAGGTGGCGTGGTTGTCAGTCGCCAAAACAGCCCTTGCTCTTCATAATATGGGAAGCTTGGAGGTTGTTTTCACACATGTTGCTGCGCTCTGTGGAGCGACCTCAGTACCTACTAAATGTAGTTCTGTTTACGTTACTTTTGGATCGGGCTTATTCACAATGTACTCAACCCACTCCAGAGTAGGGATGGGATGATAAACAATAATATCGTTTATCATGATAAAAAGGGTTGACAGTAATCATTCATGGCACTTTTTATATAATCGCCAACAAAGATAATTGCCACCAGAATGTGCAGAAAAAACTACTTCTCCCTGATGATCTCCTCTAGATCACTGTTGTTTTTACGTATAACAAAGTACAATACCTTAACAGTTGTTTAAATATGGAACCTATTCATGATATTAAAATTGTTATTATTCATATCCAGAACATTTTTTAACTGTCAGCAACAATAATTATTGTGATATAATCGTTAATCGCAATTATTTTGGCCATGATAATCGTGACACCAAATATCAATATCATCCCATGCCTACTCCAAAGTGCAGGTGGAGCCGCTCTGAGACCCCCTGTTTCATGGGCTCTCGGACCGTCCGTTTACTGCGGTCCAGAATGCGACTGTCACGTACACACTGGCCCAAGAGCAACGCTCTCGGAGCGAATGCATTGAATTCACAGTATGAAAGGGTATCCATTTACAAACACTGGAAGGATCTATACTCTGTACCCACCTACAGAGCCATAGATGCAATGAATAGCCAATTTAATATGTTTTTTTTAAATTTACCAATATTTACCAGCTGTCAGAGCTGTATTCATGAGGCAAGAGCCAAAAGTGTGATTATTGTACTTTATATTTATATTATAGAATTTATTGCAAATTATACATTCTACTGGCCTATATATGAATAGAAAGGATGCTCCATTATGTTTGAGGAAAACAATTAACAGATTATTATTATTATAGAAAGCCTAATTATCTGTTAACAAATTGCCAACAGTATGGAAAGAACAGTGAAGAGTACAGGATTAGAATGTATGTGTTGTGTAGCCATATGTAGCGAGCCTATGCATTTACAGAAGCCCAGGTGCATGGCTGAGGTCACTGTCCGGTCAAACTAACCTATTCTATGGATAATTCATACACAGGCTATTAGGGACACGCTAAACCAGCTCTCCATACTAGTGAATATATAGGTCTACTGTTGTTTTATCACCTTCGTACTATGCATAACCCTTAATATGCAAACAGCAGGTATGGCATTGTTCAAAATCTTTGTATTTTACACAAATCATTGATCCTAAATAAGGCTAAACCTGAAATAAAAAAAATCTTATTGTAGCCTACTTGAAATACTTATTGGGTCTATACTGCCAAGACACTACACAATCAACTCAAATTTGTAAAAATTTTAAAATGACTAGAATGTGGAGGGTCCGCCACATGCTTGTCTCCATGGAGATGTTATTACTTTGCCTAGATGAAATGTTTCACAGTATGAGTATTTTATTTTTTTATTGGACTACTTCAAAAATACTTGGCCATGTGGCATCAACTGCTCGTCTCCTTGAAGATTGATAACTTTAATGCCTTATCACGGAATATTACTTTTCCACCAAGTTTGCATTGATTTCTAGAGTAGACCAACCACAATATCAGCTACAGAATTGAAACTGATCACAAGCTGTAGCTTTCATGCCTCTCGTTAAACTCTTTTCAGGTGCAGCACAAAAAAGGACACCAAACTGAACTGTAGCCTACTCTGGTCTCCCTGGCAACCTCCAGTGAGTCACCATGGCGATACGTGACATTGCTCTCCAATCATAACATAACAAATCCAAACTCGTTTAGCTCTAAAAATACAGCGCATTGATAAAAACAGTATCTAAAGTACCTATGGAGCAAGATTATGTATTGTTATTGTAAGCAAATTTTCATTCGCAGCTTATGAATTGAATATGAGTAAAAAAAAATGCATTTCCAGCTAAGACAATAACAAAATCTTAACAACATAACAACATCTGCATTGCTAAGCAATTGTTTCTGTAAATTTTTTTTTTCTATTTTTAGCACTTGTTTTCCTTTTTAATCGTCAGTCTGAAAAAGTTCTATTTGCCCAAGAATTCACAAAGGAAAAAAACAAAGCAAAAACCTGCCATGAAGCTAATTATGCCATGTGACAATTGCAAACAGACTTAAACATGCTAAAAGCTAAAAAAAAGCTAACATACTTACATACAACAAAGATACTATAGCTCCACTTGTTAGCTTGCTGATAATTCCTCGTCTATGGCTAACAGCTGTAGCAATGCCGACCGGAGGAGGTTGAAATCACAGGCTGTCACCACTTGACATGAGCGCGGCGGATAACTCTCTCTCTCCCACTCTCTCTTTCTCCATCTTTGTACAACTTCCTGTGTAGCCTGCTGTGTTTTTAGCTGCTAAACGAATCCATATTTTCGCAGCCTGTTTTAGCCTGGCTGGTTGCGCCTTGTCTAAACCACCCACAACCTCTCATTCAACCGGAGTGGCACAAAAGTGAGGGAAC
>KN471403.1:12688-27806 GCA_000787095.1 Periophthalmodon schlosseri | reverse complement strand
CATCCGATACAGCAATTTGGCGGTGATATCCAATACTGGTATTGGATCGGTGAATCCCTATTCCAAAGATAAAATTGTCACATGTAGCACACATGTAGCACACATGTAGCACACATGTAGCACACATGTAGCACACATGTAGCACACATGTAGCACACATGTAGCACACATGTAGCACACATGTAGCACACATGTAGCACACATGTAGCACACATGTAGCACACATGTAGCACACATGTAGCACACATGTAGCACACATGTAGCACACATGTAGCACACATGTAGCACACATGTGAGATTTTTTTTTATCCCATGTGATTACACTAGGACTGGACAAAAGGTTAAATGCTGTAGTTTCAAAAGGCAGTGCTATAATGACAACAAATATATATTATATATAAAAAATGTAGAGGCCAAACTTATTAAATTATGTAAAACTCTTGTCTTGTCTCATTCTTGTTGACCCAATCTCGTGTCTCCTAGTGGTAGTAGCAGCATTTATGTGATTTGAGATAAAGCACATGAATGTAGGTCAGATCCACCTAAAGCCCGTTTCATGACCTGTCTGTTTGCTGTTTGTGGTGTTCTGCCTGACACACTTCACTGCAACAGTGCCTCATCTCTGAGACTGAGCAGTGAGGACCTCCCCAAACCTGTTCAGCTCAAGTTCAGAGGAAATACTAGGAATCCAACCGAACGAGACAAACGTATACAGCGGAAAAGGATAGAGCAGGGGAAATAACCAGGTCATCAGCAGTACAGGGCTAGACGTTTTTCAAGGAGGTTTGTGGTTAACGATTATTTTAGCAGTCGACGAGTCAGTGATTCATTTTCTGATTAGTCGACTAGATTGATTATTTCTATTGTACAGTGAGACTTTTAAAAACCAAAAGGTTGTAATATAGTGACTGAAGGCTTAAAATAGAGAATTCACTACTTTGTTATAAAAATGCATTTTCGAGTCTGTATACTCCAGATAACAATGATCACAATATGACTAAGATCGTTTTTTTATAATCAACTAGTCACGATTAGTCGATTAATCATTGCAGCTCTCCTTTGATTTATTGATGTGACAATTTTACACCAATATCCTGTAAAAAGAAGCACCAGACACAAGGAGGGAAAAATATGGAGGTAGAATGAAGTGCTCCTAAAGGAGAGTCCACCACCTGCTCATCTTCCTGAAGATGTTATTGCTTCATTCATTTAACAAATATATATCCATGGATATATGTGACGCTACCAGGCCTAGTTACAGGTCGGATTTGTGGAGAGGAGACCTGGTCACAGTTTATGTTTTGTTATTTTTGAGAAATAAAGAGCATCTGTAATTGATTCAATGCAAGACAGAGTAGCCATACAGTGGAACTTTGCAGCCAAAGCAGAAACATCTCCATGGAGAAAAGCAGGTGGCAGACCCCCACCAGAAAAGCTGCATAGTGCATAACCCACTCAGGGAGAACATGCAAACTCCACACAGAAAAGTCCAGTAGGGTCAAAAACTGTGTAGCTAAGCACTCTGCCATTTAGCAGTAGGCCTGTCATTATTCTTAAATAACTGACAGCTGGAACAATATTATTTTGCAGCTCAGTATTCATTGTATGTATCTTTTCTTTGCACTTGTGGGGAAAGTTTTGCTATTTTTATAGTGTCAGTAGCATAACATAGTTTCTGTATTATCACACTTGTTATTGTGACAGGCCTAGTTAGAAGTTTGTTTTTAGTCTATTGAATTCACAACAAGATCACTACAAATTAGACCAGCAAGAATAATAGCACGATAATCTGATAATGTTGTAAACAGTGAAACTTTAGATGTGGTCTTGGGTCATTTGAATCTGAAATATCCCTTCTTTTAAATATAGAAAGGGTGGATCAGGTCAGCAAAGTTTATCTCAAAACATTGATAATTATTAATAAACCAGAGTGTTAAGAGGAAGTTGACTCTGAGCTGCACTGGGTCCTTGGCTATGGAACTTTTAATGTTACAGGAATGGCCATTTGTTTAGCTATAGGCTAAACAAATGAAGCTCTACAGCTGTGTTAATTTACATAAGAAAAAAATTTCAAATACTAACTCACCATTCTGTCTAGTAAGTTTTATATGAAACTGGTCATCCCCTCATGAGTCTGCTATGTGAGCACTCTGACTGGTTAGTGGATCTCTCCATCAGGAGGTCCAATCCAATACTGTGTAACATTTAAGAAGACAATGTATTTAATGTGATATCATGTTCTCAAATGTCTCACAATAATCAAATCCTAGTCTAATGGCTCCTCTGCCTAAAGGCATTGTTTTGCTGTAGAGCGCAAAAGGACAGCTGGAACTACCTAGACCATAATCCTTTGCTACAATTCCGTGCAGCCAACATGAAATTGCTGTTATTAAAACAAAAAAGAGATATGATTTTTGCTCCTTATTGGTTGAATTGACTGTATACCTCTCAATTAAAAGGCCTCAGGCATTGGCAAGTTAAAATGGTGGAATCTCAATCTCAGTTAAAGTTTTTTGTTTTTTTGTTTTTTTTTAACAATAGGACAGTAATAAGTTTTTTTTAGCTTTTCTACTGCAGGTATTTGTCACAATAAAACTTATATTGTATTGTATTAACAAGGGCATGAATACATTTTCTGTGATTGCGAGATCCAGTCAAATTTGTCAGTAAACCAGTCCTTTTCAAACCTCATCTGAGTGCATACTGATGTGCCCTGGAGCAAGACACTTGACCCACACTGCCCCCTACAGTCTCAGTATATGATGGGACAATTGAGCTGATGCCAGTATTAACATTTAACAGCCTCCTTACAGTCAGTAAAGGGCAGTGACATATTCTGTTATAGATAAGCCACCTTAAACTTTCCAGTTAATTAGTTTAATGTTTTTATTTTATTTTATTTATTTGAAGACATAACACAAACAATTATTTTACAGGCAAGTGTTTTTCTTAAAAATAGCCTGAACCTTTATGTGATTTGGATGTAACCCTGTAGAGCCCATCAAAGCATCTGGACAATGCATTACATCTAAAGTGAGCCTGTTTTTGAACGAGGAAGAGAAGAGCAGGTATTTGTGCTCAAGTTCATGCTGCTGCTAAACAGAATATATTATTGTTCACTGAAGCAACACCTTTGAGTGAGTTGTATTAGTTATCACTGATTATTGATTCTACATATTGTAACTTAGATACACTTCACTTGCTTCGCCATGCTATCAATATTACTAATGGGATCACAAACCAAGTATTCATTATGAGTTTATCGTACCAGACCAGTCAGGGGGCTAACCCTACAGTTTCAGTTTGTTAGTCGCTATTAGCAGTACAATTACCACTGAGCTAAATAAAACAAAGAATACTATAGGGCTGACTAAAGAAATTCTTGGTCAACTAAATACATGTTCTGCTGATCGATTCATCGATTAAAAGGGGGTGTGGCAAAAGCTCACAAACAATGAATTATTTTGTTTAATACATTATGAGGAAAAAGTGTATTTAAAAAGAAAACACAGGATTCACTCCCAAATCTTCAGCTAATTCACTCCCAATCTTCTCCTTTCTGCTGATGCGCAAATCCTTATAATCTAAATAAAATAATTTGTCAACTAATATAATTTTTGGTCAACTAAGCATGGCTCCAGAGTGCGACCATTTTGGGTGCACGTGTGCCTGAAATTTTGCTCGGTGCAACAAAAGATTTTCCTTGGGTGCACCGGTGCACCTGACAGATCCTCATCACATCCCTTCGCCTGTATCCTCTCTCATTATAAACACAGATTAAATAGTATAGAACACATTTACATTATTTAAGTAAATGAAAAAAGCATTAATTCACTCGCTCTTGCCTCACCTCTGACCAGACCGCTAAAGCCTGTTGGAGCTGAGGGCGATGCGCCCACAGGACTCCAGACTAACAATCAGAGTTAGGTGCTGGGGTCATTTGGGTGCACCAGAACATGATTTGGATGCACCAAAACCCGACACGTATTTAAAGAACAATAAATAACTTGCTTAGTTACTTAGATATATAATTCATATTTGTTTTATTTAATAAGTAATTAACTAAGTAACTCATTTTATTTATTCAAAGTTGTTTGAGCAAATAACATTAAGAGTTTACACTTTCTTTAAGTTAAACAGAATGAGTTAGTATCCTATAAGTTCAATTAATAAAAATCTATTAAATAAATATTAGTCAGAGTGAGATGTTTGTGTTTTTAAGAAGTGCAGAGTAAGACCTCTTACTTTCAATTTCAATAGTTGATCTTTGATGCCTTTTGTTGCCTAGTTTTAATTTCTTGTCATCTCGTGCAACGTCAGACTCATTTAAGTAACTAAACACAGAGTGGAGGCTCTGCAGGTTTGATGCTCCTCTTTAAAAGGTAACTGCGGTGCGTTTAGCTCTGTGCACCAGAGCGTGACGTGAGCACAACAGACTTTGGCCTGGTTGGAGGAGGTGGGCACACGCATGACTTTAGTATATGAACTGTGTCAGGTGCGCTGATGTTACTCATACGAGGAGAACAGTGAATAAACTCCGCTCCAAAACACACGGTGTATCCATGCTCACCTTCAATAAGGACTGGGGACAGAGACAAAAGTTTTGCAGCCTCCGGTTGTCCTCACTCCTCGCTGTTATTATATCCATGAACTCACTCAGCGTATAACAGCAGTACTTGTATCTGCCTCACTATTTAAGAGATATTTCATGCCGCTGGACTTATTTTCTCCACTAAAGCGATAGCACAGCTGTGCGACATGTAAACAAATAGTGCCGTGTGCTGATGTCACCTGACCGTGGCTCGGTTCGGTTGCGCAGGTGAGAGTGCAGGCCATAGAACACTCCACAATCGTGCTTGAGCACGGCTCAGTTCAAAAAGCCTAGTGTGAGTGCACCCTAAGTGTGTTCCATATTCTTTAATCCATGTTGATAATGAGAAAAGGATACAGGATACGGGATGTTGTGAGGATCTGTCAGGTGCATGAAAAAGAAAACATTTTTAGTCGCACCGAGCAAAATTTCAGGCGCACATGCGTCCAAATTGGTGGCACTCTGGAGCCCTGGCTCAGGTCACGCTCTGGTGCACAGATGCAGCGCAGAACTCATAAGTTTGTTTTTGTTTTTGTTTTTTTTTATCTATTTGTGAATGATACACTGTATTTACCTTTTAAGAGAAGCATCAAACCTGCAGATCCTCCACACTATGTTTAGTTACTCAAATGAGGCTGCAAATACGCGAGGTGAAAAAGAAAATAAATCTAGGCCAAAGGTCAACTATTGAAACAGAAAGTAAGAGGACTCACTCTGCACATACTAGTGAATTGTAAAGATCCTTAAAAGCACAGACCTCTGTGCTTTTAATTGACCTTTTCTTAAAGAAAATGTAAATTCTTTGATATTATTTGACTTTCAAAAGATAAAATGAGTCATTATTGTAATATTTCCATTTTTTTCTTTAATAAGTGTGTAGTGTTGAGTTTAATAACTGTCATATAGAGTATGAATTGTATATTCAGGTAAATGTAACTAACAAAGTTATGTATTTAACACTTATTGTTGAAGCAATTTAAGGACAATATATTACGATGGCTTAAATAAGCAGCAGGTTCTGGTGCACCCAAATCATAGTCTTGTCACCCAAATGAAAATCTTAGGTGCTCTCAAATCCTTAGTCTGGAGCCTGCTAAAACACAGATTAATCGACTTAATAACTACAGCCCAATACCAATATTACATAAATACACTGGAAGTAATTCAAAACATGTTAGCAACTTGGAAACTGACTTTATATCTGAATAAATATAGCCATTTCCAGCTAATCTAATATAACCAATGAGGAAAGTATGAAGTACAGAAAGTGATTATGTATGTAGAACCTGTTGAAACACAAACATTTAAATAACAAATGTATTTCGTACAACAGATAACATTCCAACTAAATGTGTGCACGAGGAATGTGCACAAAATTTGAAACAATATTTGTATTCAGAGCAACAACATTGCTTCATCAGTTTAAGCTTGTTTTTATACACCAGTTGTACCCATAGTGGGGGTCAAGGAGTCACAAGGCACGAACTGGGGATGTGAGATGATTTAAAGATATAATTGAAAAAAAAATAAAAAAATAAAAAATCACTCTGTAATTAATCAGTTTTTAAATGTAATGTAATTACGTTTAGTATTGTTTATTTTAATAGTGTATTTATTATATCTGACCTGATTATACCCATGGAATTATCACAAAGATCAATTTTATTTTGCTGTGGTGATCACATTTCCATACTTTCCAAAGTTTCATGTTTTATGGCTATGCAAGGTGACTGCAGATATGGAATTTATATAAAATATAATATTTTGTAATTAAATATTAGCATCAATTACAATATTTCCAAACGTTAACTACACTTTTTTGCACTTGCCTTCTGTTATGGAGTGTCATTAGATTTGAACAAGTTACAACTTTCCCCCAATTTAGTGTGGAATGAGTAAAGGCCTGTATACAGGTGAGCCTGAACCACTCCCAGGTAAAGTACAGAAATGTTCTATGGCTATGCAAGGTGACTGCAGTTATGATTTTGGGCTCTGCAAAAAAAGCCAATTGAAATATGTTGATAAATATACTGTGGTAGGAAATTAGACTATAGAGGCAAATGTTGAAACACTGCCCTTACTACCACAATGAGGAATTTCTAACTAAATCACCAATTTCAACTAATGACTCTACAATGAGGAGCTTGTACTAGGATGCGTCACGGTAACCTACTCCCTATCACACAATCGCTGCTACTACATTTCAGTTTTGTATTAGTTTAGTTTATGTTTTATAAGTAGTCAAATTTGAAATTTCTAGCAGTGGGCTTATTTCACTGACCATATTAGCAGCCATACATAACATTATATTGTCATTGCTGCTCTCTGCACCTTCAAAATTGGGAGTCGTCAACCAATATCTATTCTATAATGCCAGGAGTTAAATATTGGCATCAATTCTAATATTTTCAAACATTAACTACACTTTTTTAGCATTTGCCTTCTGTTATGGAGTGTCATTAGATTTGAACAAGTTACAACTTTGCCCCAATTTAGTGTGGAATGACTAAAGGCCTGTATACAGGTGAGCCTGAACCACTCCCAGGTAAAGTACAGAAATGTTCTATGGACCGCTCCCAGGTAAAGTTAGCGCTGATTAATCAAACTTAACTTACCTTAAGACGTAAAAACGCAGGATTGTCCGTCTGTCGCTCCAAAACAACATGAATAACAAGTACCAAATCTTCTAGGT
Source organism: Periophthalmodon schlosseri (assembly GCA_000787095.1). Lineage (NCBI taxonomy): Eukaryota > Metazoa > Chordata > Actinopteri > Gobiiformes > Gobiidae > Periophthalmodon > Periophthalmodon schlosseri. The sequence continues at coordinate 20,523 of KN471403.1, read as the reverse complement.
AAGCTGCTGGACGATTTACGAAGGGATGTTGCTGTCAGATTTTGGTTTTGTTGCCAAATCGCTGCTGAAAAGACTTGGCTCCCAGCTAAAGCTAGTTAGCATTAGCAATTAGCATATATGTGTTTACTTTATGCTGTCAGTGTCCGTGCTGTAAGATACAGACATCAATCCACGCCCAGATAAAGCTGTAGGCAATTTAAAGGGGTAAACGCATTAAAGTGTGGGTTTCAAAATGTCCCAGGAGGCCAAGGAAAAGTTTAGCCGCACTCTTGACCTGCCAGCGGACCAAACATCGCAGTTTATCGGTCCTTCCTTCTGCGGAAAACCCGGAAACTGCAGCCGACACAAAATGGAGGCAGCGCGGAGCCGAGTTCAGGGGACGTCCGAGAATCAACCATGCACCAAAGTTATCTCATTACAAACACATAGGAAATACTTTAAGTGCTTTATATTGACAAAAGACCATTGGTTATTTCAGGCAAATGCATTGTTTGATAAGAATAAGGACCATTTAACTTTTATTATTGCAGTGGGTCTTCCCAAAGTGAATGGGCCACTGTTGAGTGACCCATTCACTCTGGGTTTCTATTTCAACTGGGTAGGACCAAAATAACAAAATAAGGCGCAAACGCACTATAAATAGGCCTACATAAAATAAAATATAGATGAAACTATAAAAATATAGGCCTCATTCTATTTTCCCAAATGGGTTTGCACAGTGCATTGTGCCTCGGAGCAAGACACTTCTACTCCTTACAGTCTCCGTAGGCTATATAACAGGATCTGAGCTGGTGCTTAAGTTAACAGTGGAATTCAGCTAAGGTTTGGAGATGAGCCACCTCATATTTTCCATTCCAGTCCATCTGTCCGTGTTTCACAAAGAATAGGTGATATATGGATTAACTAAGTTGGTTGTACACTTCATCAGAAAACACTAAGAAATATATCCGCCAGTGTCAGTTTTTAATTGGGGCAGAAGAGTTTCTTTAGTCCTATTATAATTCACGATAATGTAAAAAAATATATATTTAAAAAGTTATGAGCTTCACCTATTTGAAAGACAACCAGCTGCTGCTGAAGTGTCCACAAGTCTAAGCCCTTTTGAGCACTTACAATGACTCTTTTCTTAGTTCAAAATGATCCACATGAAAAATATCCAACCTCTTGTCATTTGTTCATTCTACAACTGCCAACAGGCTAAAATTAAATTAAGTTTACGCAATGGCCCTCTCTATCATAAATATTCCTCCCTATAGGCTACTAAATTACACATTTGTTACAGGCTATTGAATTCTATATGTCATGATGTCATACTCCCAAGAGTCAGTTTCCCTTATTGATTTCATTGCAAGAAATATCCAAAAGAAAAACTGACAAACGTTGAATCGTATCATTTCTATTAGTGACAAAAACAAAATTTTGCATTTTAAAGGTGCACTATGTAACATTTTTCACGAGGAGTGTTATTCACCATTTGGATGTCTACATCGAGATGTTATTGCTTACTTGAAGTTGCAAAGTATGACATTAAACATATCTGTCTCCATGGAGACAAGCAGGTGGTGCCACCAGGCTAAGTGAGATTCTTGGAGAGGCAACCCTGCTTCCATATTTCTGACCAATAAAACACCTGTAATTTAATAAATGCAAGTGATAATTTTAACGCAACATCTCATTGAAAATGGTCGCTCCGCCAGAAAAGTTACATAGTGCACCTTTAACAATATTTATTTCAGCTGCCCCCTGAAGCCAGTAATAGAAAACATTTTTGTAGCTAAAGCAAATAGCTATGTGGCCTTATTATTTTAGCATAAATTCAGATTTGGTCTTTTTGAGTAAAGTTGAATGGCCTTTCGCGTTGTTTCCAGGAGGTGGCGTGTGAGTAAAACTTTAAAGCAGATTGGACAAATATCAGAAGAAGCAGCCATTGCGCATGCGCTGTGATTGTGTCTCGCCAAAGATGGCGCTGAGCAGAGTGTGTCCACGGCTCTGGAGGGCATGTAGTGCGTCTTTGTCCCTTCACTCCTCTCTTCTCTCCGTCGCTGTTCGCCTCCAGAGCTCCGTCAGCAGCACACCAGACCCCGCTCGGCCTCTTGTACCGAGGACCTCACTCTCTCAGCCGCCATGGGCCGAAGCTCCGAGCCCCGTGTCTCTGGAGGAGGAGCAGGCACAGCACGCCGCAGTGGTGACCGCCGTGAACGACATCATCTCCGGACAAGACTTTGGAAGACTGTTCGCTGTGGTGCACTTCGCTGGCCGACAGTGGAAGGTCTGATTTTTGTTCTGTTTTATAAATTTTTCGTTGTGCAGCGTCTTGCTCAAGGATACAACTACAGTATGAACTGGCCAAAGCTAGATTCGAACCGCCAAACCAGACTACTAAGTACAGTTACTTTGCCAGCTTTAGTTTGTATGACTTTGTTAAGAAGTGCAAGTGATTGACTGGGTATGTGAATGGTCTCTTGTTGTAGGCCTAATCAGTGATGAGATTGCAATAAAAAAACAAACCACTAAGCCTATATAAAGATAATTCTCTTATATATTGTGTGCATCCCTACTCCCATTCTCACTGTTTAGATCAGTGGCTCTCAAACATTTCACACCAACTACCACCAAAGAAAAGATTTGGCTTTCTGAGTATCACCAGATCTAAATCAACTATATAATAGGACTATTTCAGATCTAATCTAGGGCTAAGCCAGGTTTAAACGTGGACTACTTCATTTGCACTGTAGTTCTAAAAAGAAATTATCAAAAGGAGGACAAAAAGTGGATCAAATGAACTCTAAATTAGGCAAACCCACATAATGAAGAGCTGTCCAAGTACCACCAGTGTTACCACAGTTTGAGAAACACTGATATAAATTAACTATATTTAACAGCACACATCTTCTTGGTGACAGGTGACAGACGAGGACCTCATTTTGGTGGAGAATCACATAGAGGCAGAGTGTGGAGACCGCATTAGGCTGGAGAAGGTGCTGATGGTGGGGGCTCAGGACTTCACTCTGGTGGGGCGTCCCTTGCTGACGAAGGAGCTGGTCTGCGTTGAGGCCACGGTCATCGAGAAGACCGAGTCCAGACCCAAAGTCCACATGATTTTCATCAGACGCAAACGGTTTCAGAGGAAGAGGATCATAGTCCAAACCCAAACTGTACTTAGGATCAACAGCATCAGACTGGCCCCCGTGCTCACGTGAACTGGGTTAGAACTGTGCTTTAACTAAAAAAACGCTGTTTGTGATTAAGAAGAGAGACTGCATTAGCGTTATCTGTGTTGACAGTAGGTTGGGTTCATGGACTAAAATTGGATCTCAGATGGAGGGCATGGAGCAATTGCTGGGTTTCAGATGACATCACACCATTTTATTGGCCAATAATATTTAATACCAATGGGGGCAGGAAACAAAGAATTTTGTTAAAATCCAGATTTCTGTTGTAATATTTTGAGTTCTAAGGTGTAGCCACTAAAAGAAATGATCAGATCAACATTTGTGAATTTACCTATTGGATATTAAATAGCAAAATATAATGTAATCAATAGAAAAATCTCTCCTTGTGTCTGGGTGGATTTCCTCCGGGCACTCATGTTTCCCCCATCAACCCAAAATATGCACAATAGGTTAAAATCCTCCAGCTAAGGTAGTTCTGACCAAGACTAGCTCAAGATCTGGAGATGGGTCCCCGCACCCAATGCTCCTGATGGATTTTAACACCCCAGTGAACCTGAAGTACACACAAAAATATGACTTAATATTAATCAGTCTATACATTTTCTAAGCTAAAGGTGTTGAGAAATAAAGAAAATACAAAAAATACAATTCTTGAAAAAATGTTTTATCAAACTTTAAATTGTGTGGCTGAAGTTCAAGGCACTGTTGAACATTTCTGATCTGAGAAAACCAACCTCAAACTGAACCACTGAATCCAGGTAAATAACGGCTGTAATTGGCTTGAAAATCAAATGTCCAATTTAAACAAAGACGAGTTCCAGTTAAGTTTTGTCAACTTTCTGTAATACTGTGGCTACAACAGGCTCAGGTCACCATTATGAACCGTTTCCTGATTGAATTTTATTTTATGCTCACACTGAAGGACTATGGTCTTCCAATCAAGTTGTTTATACTGGAGTCCAAGTAACTATGGGCGGGGTACATGGGATTGGCAAGAACAGGACATCATTTTAATATAATTTATAATGATGCAGTTGACGGCTACACAATTAAAATTTTTGCTTTGATTTAGCACAGGTATTTAAATTACAGCATCAGGGGTGAACAACGTAACTCACCAGCCCATCCTGCTCTTGGCCACTTTTCTGTGCTAAATGTTAACATAAGAATATATTGTTCAGCCTGTCAAGTATGAACTCTCATAAGAATCAATTAGCTTTAGTTACCTCTAAACGACAATATAAAAAGTACTAGAATTGTGATCAAAGTGGCCTAGACTGTTACTTGTTACTGTTTTTTTACCATATCATCCATCCAAATTGTAATTGGTTAATATTGTATAAGATTTGTAAAGCATGTATTAATGATGGTAAATTACCCTCTTTATTATAATAGTCTAACCATTTGAGTTCCACAAGAAACCATTGAGAACAGTTGGTCTAAAATGTGATGCAATACTGATTTATGTTAATCCAATTTCACTCAGAGGTAGTTTTTTCCTGCATCCTACATTTGTTCCACCCCCAAAAAACAAAATTGAACTTACAAAGCTGTAGTTAATTATTATGACAGATTTAGAAAAATAATTACAATTGCATCTCTATTTCCTAATTTCAAACTAGAATCTCCACAATTAACTTAAGCAGTCCTATGAGTATTGTCCAGAATATCGACTCCTCTTCTTGAAAATCGTCTGATGAAGCTGCGTGTGTTTTTTTCTGATTGTGTTCGTTTTCCAAGGTGCTGTCTTCGAATGGATCTTGAGGCACTGTATCATCCAAAAACACCCTCATTTCAAACTCACTTTCTTGATACGAGGGATGTCCGTAAATGCCAATTCCAACCGGTCTGGCGAAATCCCCAGGTACCACGACAATATCTTGTCCGCATGTTGCCGATTGCAGCTTGTACGTGTCAAAACTCGGGCGAAGAGTTTTATCTGAAACGTAGAGGTCGGCATCCCCGCGAAGACTGCGCATGTGGAGAATAATTTTCCCATCATGGTTGAGACGAAGGTAGCTGTAGTTTCCGGCCCCGATTTGGCCTTGGACTACGTGAAGCAGGACCCATTCTTCAGGCACTGTTTCCTGGTCATCCGATGAGCTGAGGAAGGAGAGGGAGAGAGGCAGAGACAGGAGCAGGAGGAAGAAGAGGGCCACAGGGGGGCAGCACTGAGCGGGCATCATGGTGAATGCATGGGAATTGTGTAGAGTCGGACCATAGCGCACCTGTGAGAAGAGAAAGGAGAGAGTGATTCTTTCCGGAACAAATACTGAAAAAGTTTTATATTTCCTGTATAACTTAAGATAAAACATCTCCATGCAGACAAAAAGTTGCAGACCCTCAGCCAGGAATGGCACCAGAGTGCACCTTTAACTGAATGGAATGTTTGATCATGAATCCACATCCAGGCCTTAGTTACCATAAAATTTGTGTATGCAAAAAAGGGAAGAAGACTGCAAGTGTTACGTGCTCTGAAGACAGACAAACATGCAACATCACTGAAACAAGCACACATGAAAACAGTGGCATGTTTTTGATGGAGACACATAACAGTGATTCCCAACCTGGGGGTCTGGACACAAAGATTTACAGGTGACAAACTTCAATTATATTGAAGAGATGGCATTTGTTATTTTATTATGATTACTGTTTTAGAACAGCTTTATTGACAATTTATGGGTTTCAGAATGGTGAAAAGTTACGACTGTTGCCAATTAACAGTTCAAAACAAAGTATTATATCTTCTGGATAGTTAACTGTCCTCAAAATGGCTCCATCTATTTAAATTTTAAATATGCACTATACATATCTACGAATACCCACTGGTAAAATAATTGTTGCTTGGTGGAAAATGTTTTTTTTATCTTAATTTGGTTATATATACATATTCAAAATCTACATTATGAATAATTACTACTATGACTACTAAAATAATTGTCAGTTGCGGCTGTAGCTTGCATAACCAAATGTCAACACCCATCCTACCCACCCCTTGATTTACTTTTAGAACAGGAAACTGCTACAACACAAAGAAGTAGTACACAGAGCAGACAGGTTAGTTCACTCAAATGTTGAAACAGGGGCCTCTAGTCTCAAAAGATTATTCATTATTGTTCCCTGGAACAAAAACAACAATGAACCAGAAACTGAAGAGAAATGCATTCAATATATGAATGTGAACTACATATAAGTGGGGTTCACTCTTGTTTGGTCCTGGCTTGAACCCAGTTTAGTGTAGACTTACTTTGATCCCCGTTTAAGCCCTAGCCCAGCTTTAGATCCCAATTTGAATGTGGTGTGTGTGCGCAAGTGTGAACTTGGCCTAAAATAACCTACAGTAACAGTTGAATAACATATATAGTTTTCACATTATCATTTAGAGTTTTGTAAAACACTGACTATGCTGATTTGTGATTGACAAGTTAAATTATGGGAAATCGTAATTATTGCTGATATCAGATGGCATCTCAATAGCCTAGCCACCAAAAATATATTAAAGGAGAATTCAGTTCTATCTTCTATCCAGGGACCATGTACAAACTCATTAATCTTACAAAAGAAAAGATGATTTGTACCAGATTTAGCTACTGCTACTTTCCATCTGCAGTTCCTGGGCAGGTGAACACACATTAAAAATACACATTCATTACGTTACATAATCTATCAGTTCATCATTAACATTAGCAGATAAATACAATAAAATGTCCCCATGTCCAATACATGATGTTTCCTACAGTCCACACCAATATAAAAAAAATCATTTTTACTATGTGTAACTCCATTGTTCATGTTATATCGTTAATCCCACAATAGAATCATATGATAATTTGCAAGGTTAAAATTTTTGTTGCAGTTGCTTTCATAGTGTATTGTAGACGTGTTTCCATTTCAGAAAAGCCAAATATCTGACAGCAGCAGGCAGTAAATAACATGACAAAAAATTATCCTTGGGTTAAAAATAAAACTCACTGAACTTTGACCGAGACACACGCCATACTAATCCTTTTACATACACCTGAAGCATGTACACCTAAAATAGCACAAAATTATACAAAACAAGACATTTAAGAATGTTAATTTTGTAAGGTTATGTCATTAAATGGAACAGGGTTACTAACGAAACCTACGAACGCTAACCCAAATTAAAACTTGGCTATGTTTTACAAAACAAAATTGGCTAATTTATCAAAAATATTCTTCAAATTATTTTATTAAAAGGTTATATTCTCCTATCAACCAACATGTTAACACTACTTGCAACAATCACACACATTTACCCAAAATGAAGTTAGCAAAGTATTTAGGTTAACTAGCCATTAGCTAAGCGAAGCTAAGCCTGACACATTAGCTTGTTCCGACAGCGCCAAATTAACCAGTATTTGCGTAAAAGTGTAATATTATTGTAGTTAAACATAAATCATTGAATGCAGGTGATACGTACATGATAAAAGGATGTAAATCGGTTGTTTTGGGAGACTTATGGAGATGTCATTTGCAGATTTTCTTGAACAACCTGCTGCTGCCGCTTCTTCTGTCGTGTTTACATGGAGCTCAGAGGAAACGGGGACTCACTGGCGCTGCCCACTGATGCGACTGTGAACCGAATCACATTTTGCTTTTGTTTCACCTGCCTGGAACATTTAAATGAAAAATCTTTTT
>KN471403.1:0-12631 GCA_000787095.1 Periophthalmodon schlosseri | reverse complement strand
CCATGATAAATGTGTTACTTTTCATTTAATTATGTACCGAAATACAATCAGATTATTTTTTATTTTTAAGGACTAGTTGGTAGCGCATATTTTAAACAAATTTATCCTAATTCTTCCACTGTTTTGACTGCTGTTTTACTGCTCTGTATTGTCAATACCTCTTCTCACGAATATGTTTATAGACCAACTAATGATTATCCATTAGTACACAAGTTAATGTTTAAAGTTAATATTTGAAAAAAAGTCAAACTAGGTTCCAAAAATAATTTAAAGGCACATTATGTAAGTGTTTAGGTAGAGGGCTTGAAAGTTTCTTTTCCCAATGGAGATGTTTTGTCTGGAATGTTTCAAAATAGCATAAAACTTCGCAGTCTCCAGAGAGACAGGCAGGTGACTCCACTAAAAACAACTGTTACTGAATAAATGAAAGAAAGAAGAGTTTATACATTCCAAGCAAATCCATTTTCTTAAGACAAGCAAATAATGAGGCATCCACCAGTAAACTTACATAGTGCACCTTTCATTATGATTAGTTAGACTACGTATTTTAGCCCTAATACGAGTTGGGTCCAACAATATGAAGAAATTAAAATTTAAATGAGTCTTCGTTATAAAACAAGACAAATACATTTTATAATTCATTTTCACTTTAATGAACACCAACTGTTTAAACAAAAGAAAAAGAAACAAACAAATTGACAAATGATCTGGGAAGTCTCATCGTCAGGCTTAAGTTTCAAACCTCACATTTAAAATCTTATAAACTATATTTTCAACAAGTCTGCATATTTCATCACATCCGATACAACTTATTATTTATTCACCATTTTTTATATAATGATCACAACCAGTCGACCAATTTAAGGCTTGAAGTTCATCTTGTTTGTAGCCGATGTTAAGGCCCCAAAAGATGTGTAGTGTTTTTTCTTACAAGTAAATAGGATTTGCTTAAATAAATCACTGCATTTTTCTTGTAAAAACATTTTTCATTTAGGGAAGCTGATATTTCTGATTCGAACTATACAATTCCAGGTGATTGGGAAAGGAGATGGTTTTAGTCTTGAAGGAACACTGTCCGCAAAAAGAAAAGTTTGCATTTTACAGTTCATTGTAGTACCATGCTAGCGCCGCCGTCCAAGTGCTAACCATTGATTATTAGCAATATAGAAGTCACAAATATGTTCTTGGTATAAGGCCCCATTCTGCACAATCACAGCAGATGTTAAAATACTTGATATAAAAGTGTTTAATGAAGAAATTGTATTGTAATATCCACAGTTTTAGGATATAATGAGCAGGTGAAGTGAATGAATAGTTGTAAGGCAAAAATCAATAAATTAGTGGTTATAAAACAGAGTAGTTTATTCAAGTAGCTGCGATAGGGTCCACCCCTCACAACTTAATTTGGTAGAATCTTGAGAAATTGATAAATAAATGACTTAATGAACTTCGATGATATTCCAATGGACAAAAGTGATTGTATATATAGTGTATGTGTATATATATATGAGTCTTGAATGTAAGCTAATCGACTAAGCTGTATAGTAGGGTAAGGATTATTAGTAGTGGACAATTTCAATTATTCAACTTGTTAAACAGTCACTTCTATTGAAACTGACACTTATATTATTTAATTTGCCTTATGCTTTTTAATGAACTCAATAACCAGATCAAGGTAAAAATATGTAGTCTGAAGACCACCTGGCAGACAATATTTACAATTTATAAAGGTCATTTTTTTTCACCAAAATCATGTACATTCTTTTGATTTTATAATGGCACCGTAATTTCGATAAAAACTTTTCTAGCATTAGGCCTATTAGTTTTATATATATAGTTCAGATTGTGATAAGGCTATTGGTTAATTAGCTGAGGATCACTTTGTTAGTTACAATGATTATAATTAGTCATTGCAGTCCTCATGTCCCAGGGGTCTCCTATTTAAGGATACAATATTGTAAATTAGTGAAATGCATACGAGGCAGAAAGTAGTTATATTAAGAAGTTGTTTTTGCTGTCAGAGGGCAGAAGGGAGCACTCCACACTACATTCCCAGTTCACTGTCATGCCACTTCTGTAAAAAGTGTAGTCTCTGTGTTTGCGGCGCTTGGATTCTTGGCTTTTTTCAGTCTTAAAGCAACGCTGTGGCCCTGGGTTCTTGCTCCTAAAATGGGGCAGCGGTAGAAGCGTTAGGTCCAGGCTGTAGGAAACGAGGAAGAAAAAGGAAGGAAGGAGGAGGATTTGGATCAGACCGAAGGAGTGGACTTTCTCTGCAGTAGATACTGGTGGATGTCGTCCGCGTCACGTTTGAGCCACGCGGCGTTCAGAAGGATGTTTTCACAGCACTGCTCAACCGTACGCTCGGCCGAGGGAGCGGGGTGCGACTCGAAGAAACTCTGAAGAAATAGAAATCAGTTTATTAGAGATTTAAGATTAAAAAATGTTGCTGTTGCCCTTGCCAAACAATAACAACACATTTACAGAAGAACGGCAATCAATCAATGTAGAAATGATAGGCAACATTACAAAACGTATTTCCATTTCGTGCAGTACAATCAACTAGTGTTCGGTGATATGACAAAGCATTTATAATTTTGATTCAATTTTATTTAGTCACATAAGTCATATAATATCTTTAAATTCTAATTGAATGAAGGGGTGTTGGTTTTGTTTTTTGTTTACCAAGGTTGAATCAAATGCCTCTTAATGGATAATATATAAAAGCAAATATATTTTCATCAAAAAATATACTGGTTCAACCTGATGATAAAACATCTAAGAGCAGGGGAGGTAAAAAGGATGGAACTGACAACAGAAAAAACAACTTATATTTACCTTCACTTCAGTAGCCATTTTATCGATTGCAAACCCGTCAACTGTGAGCTGGAAAGGGTCAATTCAATTAAGAACATTAGTGAAATTACCAAACCAATGACAAATACACAGTTTATTCGAATAAATAACATCAAAATCCATATGAGTCCCTGTCCACATTTACTTTTATTACCATACCTTGATGAGTCGCGATATGAGGAAGCCTCCCTGGTAGCGGTTGTACAGTTCTTCCCAGTTGTCCTTCACAAACTTCCAGGCAGCTTTCCGTCCCTGTTTACTGCTCCCGGCCACCCCCCCGATCACCGACACTGTGTCCTGGGGGCGCACCTCCTCCTGAAGACAAAAACAGCAGTGTTAAAGCAGTGTGATTGAATCTCAGTTACAATTAAATTAATCATATTTAATCATCAATGACCAGCTTTGGGCTTTTAATCGAAGGTCTACAGCCAAACTGTCAGCATATGTTTTGTAGCAGAGTTCAGACTTTGGCGAAAGAAATTCTATTGTTTGTGTTAAATGGCAATGATTAAAATTCAAGGTTTCAGAAAATGAATATTGAAAGCCATTTTATCTGTTTCAGTAAGACAAAATCAAATTGCAAATTGTCTTTGATCAATAAAAAAAGCCCAATTGCCCATCTATTAAAGACTATTATCAGACCATTTTGGACAACAATCAGCATAAAGTGTGCCAATCCATGGGTTTTAGAATGATGAAAAATTAGGACTATTGACATAGCAATTAACAATTTAAAACAAAATCTTGATCTTGGGAAAGTCCTTGAATCTTGAATGGTAAAGTCCTTAAAATGCATTTTATCTTATTTTAATGCATGCCCTTATTTCCCTTATTATTTTAACATAATTTATATTATTATTATTCTTTGTTTAATGTTGCACCATAACGCTGAACAAGTTTCCTAGTTTGTGAATTGTGTTCTCCGACAAAGGCAATAAAAGTTATTCTGATAACAGGAAGCCGAAACCCATGAATATTGTAACCACGCTGTGATCAACTGTATCTTTTAGTATTCTCTGTACCACCAATGCAATCAAAAGTCTATTTAGGGCATACCGAGAGGGCAAAGGTCAGCACTTTCTGGATCAGGTCTGGGGCAGAGATGGCTCCTAAAACTCTCTCAATCCGGTTCTTCTCCTCCTGCATGTCGGCCTGTTTGTGCAGCTGAAGGGACAGACATGATTACAGGATTATGTAAAATAATATTAAGTTTGCTTCGGAAATTTAGTTGGTTTTTTTTTGTTTTTTTTTGAAAGACTACACCCTCACTGCAATATATTTACTGTTATACAAATGAAAAACAAAATAAACTGCAGCCAAAATCTGAGATGTTTACAACATTTTTCTGTTTGATTATGTATTACTTTATTTATTGTGTATAAATATGTTATTTTATTTTTAGTGTGATACTGACATTCATTTAGTTTAACTTTTTCATAATCTATTTTTTCTGCTGGTTGGCTGCATGTCTGTGCCAAAACGATTTTCCTCTTGGCGATAAATAAAAGCAACTGTGGCTTTTGCAAATTTTACCTTTAACATCGTCTCCAATGTGGCACTGTCTCCATGTTTCAGCACAGTTAAATACACCTGAAGGTAAACACAAAGGTTTAGAGTTTTTAACTTGGATAATATTGCTGTATAGTTGATATATAAATTATATAAATGTGATTCTTACCGGGCTCCTGAGGTCCGCAGGTAGCACCACTTTCCCCTCCACGTGATCTTTAAACCTCCGACGAGCTTCTTCTAAAGTGGGTTTATGCCCTGCCTTTCCCAGTTTACCCAGAACCAACCCTCGCAACAGAGCGTCCAAATGACCTGAAAACACCAATATGAAACACTGAAGTCAAAAAGAGCAGAGCTGAAGGAGTGACTGTTTTCTTATCATAAAGATGGTTTGGCATGAACAATTTTGGAAAAACAATTGTGACCAATCTGCTGGTAAAACTAACTAATCTGTATCGCAATATTTATTTCAGTGTGTGTTATAACACATTTAGGATCCCTACCTTTGAAACAAAGGTGACAGAGAAGCACAGTACTGCTGCAACTAAACCTGAATTTCCCTCTGACGGAAGGATGGATGAATGAAGGTATCTATCTATGCATTTCAGAACAGGTTTGTACAAGTCGGCCCATTCCAACTGAAACATGATTTTAATTATTTCAATGCACTGGATTTACAATTTCACGCATTATTCGTTCACTACACATCTGGAATTGACAACAAGGTATGGCCATGGTTGCAGAAAATCTAAGAACTACCCCAGCTCACGTTAGATGTTTTGGTGGTTAAGTGTCCAGGTTGAGATGGTTTGGACATGTACCTTCCCCAGGTTTGCATTCCCAGCCCAGCTTCTGTCCGATGGGGGTAAAGAGGTCCCTGATGAAGGCCTGGATCTCCTCGTGGAAGTCTGTGTGGGAGAGCAGACAGGAGAGCACGCCCAGGTTACAGCTCAGGTCACTCCAGACTGTGTAGTTTGGCTCATTCACAAACGCCTCCATCAGCTTCAACACCTCTACTGTGCTGATCATCCCCGCACGTGCCTGGAGGGATGAGAGGATAGAAACAAAATATATTTTAAAAAGTCAGCTAAAGCTGGGGTACCTGATTTTCAAACCACGGATGGAGTAAGTATGTATTTAAATCTACAAACCCTGTGGAACATCATTAATATTCATATGCATTCATTTTGGGTGTGTGGCTGTGTGCAGTTTTTTTTTTTTCATACTGTAAAGTTAAACTGGGATGAACTCCCAAAGCTCAGTCAATCCGTAAATTACTCCTTTTACGTCTCGGTTTACAAAAGATACAATACTTTATCATTTGATGCCGTGTGCAGCAGTCTGATATTGTCACAAAGTGCTGCTTATACAATATACTCTTTGGGTAAAACACAACATTTACTATTACAAAATCTCACCTCACTTACAATATTTATTGTAATTTTGCAAAGAAGCCAACAGGAACTGGAAATGTAGACATATTACTTTTGTGTATAAATGCCCTGGCGATGCTCTAGTGCAATTGTAAGAGTTATTTCCAAAAGATTAAGATTTAACAAATGTCAGAGAGTAGTATATTAGAATAGTTCAGAGGCAAAGCCCTGTTCATTCAAACCATACCAAATGCAAAACTTAATTTGCACAAACAGCCGTCTCTTATAATGCAATAAAGGAGTCAAACAATCTCCTGACTGAACTAAAAAGCCAAACAAGCTATGCAACATTTTCTGTGGAACTTCAAAAATGGTTGTGGAATAACCAAACCCGCCAGTACTGATACCGAGTGTGCAAGACCACACACGTGGCTACACACGAAAAGTGTGTAACACTGGTATACTGTATTTTTTGTAAGCTATGGACTGATGTAATAGATGCAACACTGATGTCTTGAGGTGTTGCATTGTGCATGTGTGATATTGTATGGGTGTGTTTGGCTCAGAGAGTGGACAGTGTGGATTGTTCTTGACTGAATGTAATTGCATTGTATAATTTATTCATCCAATTAATTGGCTCATTTACTTTTATAATTATAACTTTTCTGCTTCATCGTTAATTGTATTGTATGACTGCAATTAGACAATAATTAGGCCTGGACAATAATGAGTAATATCACATTATTCTTATATCCCTATTCACAACATGTATTCCCTTTGTGTTGTATTGAGCCTAATGTAATGTTCTTGTTACCAGAGAGAAGAGATCGTTCTGCAGCCCCAGTCGGTCCACAGGCTGCAGACTCAGGTCCCTGATCCCTGGGAGCAGACTTTCCAACATCGACGAACTGTACTGGATCCTGTAGAAGCCCACTGTGCCCGGGTTTATCTGGGAAGAAAGAAAGAACATAACAAATGAATTAGACTTAACAAGCAATGTAGCTGGAATCACCTTTTAGATTAAATACTGCCAACAACATTTTGGAGGAAAAGCAGCCATCTCATCAGTAACAAAAGAAAATTTAATTCTGTCTACTGGACAAAAGTTGAAGAGTGAATATGTTACGACATTAGGGTATTCGCCACTCATCTATGTAGCTTCTTCAGTTCAGTTTTATCCCATTGACAGAAAATTTTAATCACACTAAAGAATCAGAATACCTTTGTGCCAACATTCCAGTAGACAGCATTTTAAAATCTCCACTGGTTTAACATTAGGCGAACTTGTTGAGCTTCATTATAGCAATCTGTACATGTCTCTGTGTGCCTGTTGCACTCACCTTGATCCACTGGTCGGGTCCCACTCCGCTCACAGTGATGGTGGTCTCGGGTCTGTCCAGCAGGACCTTGAGTTTGGTGCATGTGGCGTCTTCACTGGAGCAGATACTGAGCGGGACCATCCAGTTCGGACACTCCCCCTCTCCGGCCTCACTCTGCGGACCACTGGCACAAAACTTCTTCTGGGTGATCTTTAAAATACGATCTTCTCCTTGCTAAAAAAAAAACAAACAAAAAAAAAAAAAAACCCACACGCACACATTATAAAACATTCATTAGTTCAAATCCAGGCTCAAACGTTGTTTAGTTGTGCATATGAAAGGACTCTGTCTGCACTCTTCTCTTTTAAAGTTATTCTGTAAAGCACTTTGTGTTGCCCCTCTACAGATCTGACCTTTAACTTGGCCTGGTGACAGCACCTGCTGGTCTCCATGGACATATGTACGTCTAATGATGAAACTATATATATAATATATAATCTACTACCATTAAAGGTGAATTATGCAACTTTTCTGGTGTGGGGATTCTTGCTTGTCTTCATGGAGACATTATTAAATATATCTCCATGGAAACCACCAGTTAAAGGTGTGGAGATGTTTTTCAAGGTATTTTTAAGAAACAAAAACTAGTGCAAAATAGAGGCAATGTTCAATATCTATGGATTATTTAAGGCAATAACATCTCCATGGAGACAAATGTAGCGGACCCACAACCAAAAAGTCACATTGTGCATCTTTAAACAGATGGGACATGTTAAAATAGTTTATTTGTGTGAAACCTTGGAAAGGTCAGAGCCAAAAGACATCAATTTAAGTGTCTATACCCAATTTTTTCCATTTAGTTGAGCAAAATCTGTCTTGCCCCTATACAGACATAATGTATAAGCAGCTCTTAGGAGTTAAAATGTGCAAAACTCCAATCTGAAAGTTATTAAAAAAAACATTTACTCATCATAGTAAATAATATGGATACTAAAAATTGAATTGAAAGTGGGGAATAACTGAATCGGTGCAAACCGTTTTAAATGAACTAGTTCTGTTTTTCACATTTTTAAGTCTGTAAAAATAAGGGATATCACCTTTAACAGACACCACTTTACTGACCGCTACATGAACTCGGGATGTAATTTGGGTACACACTGAGTCCATAAGGCACCAACATCAGTGTCCAAAACCCTGCTACAAAACATACTGAACCATTTCCTCTTAATGTGTTTCAACTGGTGTGTTTTATGAGTTTATGGACCATTTTGGGCCCGTGTAATGAGAGCAGAGATTATGAAAAGCAGATGTCAGACTGAGCACCTGTTCCTGGTCGACTACGATGATTGGAAACCCCATCTGTTTGGTCCATGAACTCATCACCGCAGCGATGGGTTTGCCACTGGCCTGCTCCAGACACTCCCATAGATCCTCTGAATGAGAGACACACATGCAAATTATATATGAGCAATTTAAACAAGGGCTGCAAGATTAATCACAATCAAATCAAAATTTGAATGGACGCAATTAGTGCCATAATTTGCTCCAGAAACAATATATTCTGTCTTATTCTGCATAAAAACTGCTAACCCTGTAGTTTGACAAACTAATACAAGAATCACCTTTGTACAGATCTAGATTCATATTTCAGTCCTTTCAACAATTCTTCTGGATGTGTTTAAAATGTTAACTTTGTACAGAATCCTATTATTAAAACTAATCGCAATCACAACACTTGTCAGAAAAATCATAATTGGATATGTTTCCTTAATTTTTCAGACCTAAGACAATAGATGTTTGGTAAAAAAAAAATGTGCAAGCTATAATTATACTTTAGAGACCAAGTAAGTAGTAAGTGAGTAAGTTATTTATAGAGCACCTTTCACAGAGATCAGCTCACAAGGTGCTTTATAGAATAAAAATATTCATATTAATAAAAAAAAAGCTCAAATGCAGAAACATTATACAAATACAATACAGTCAGAAAAAAACAACATTTACAAAGAAATAAAAATAAATAAAAACACTGAGGGCATTTAAATCAGGTCAGCAAAGAAAGGCACGTCTATTCAGGTGAGTCCTTAAACTAGTTTTAAATGACTCAAAGCATCTTGCCGTTCTAAGATCAAGGGGGAGTACATTCCACTGAATGCTTGGTCACCCATGTTTTGAACCTAGTCAGTAGTTTTGTTGCAGCATTCTGTATTAGTTGAAGACGATCTGATTGTGTTTTATTGAGACCAAAGAAGAGTGAGTTACCATAATTGAGGCATGATGAAACAAAAGCATGTAAATGAGCAGAAAAGTACAATAAGACACCAAGATCCTAACTCTCTCGTTGCTATTCATTTTAATCAGCTGAAGCATGACCTGTCTTCGTTCCTGTGAGCTCGAACAGGTTCCTGCCCCGCCAAGGGGGCAGGTGTCTTAAGATGTGAAGCCTATTGGATTTTTACTCTACAAACTCTTGTGAATTGTTATTTAAGTTAAGGTTATGCAAATGACATCAAACCTTTTGGAACTTTATTAGTGAGTGGCAAAGGTATGAGAGTCAATCGTGAGTAATGGCATTTTCTTCTGTAAGAGCTCAAAAAACATCTCAAATGTGAAAGAGCTGCTACAGCTTAATAACAGATACAAAAGTCTACAACTCTGCTAAATATTTTTCTTGAACCTGACATTTCAAACAAGAAAATCAAATAAGAATTAGAAAAAAAACAGTTAACAGCTACACAACAGGGACATGAACAGACTCCATACACATTTATCACTGACACAGACGTTGTGATCATACACAGTTGAACTGATAACCTTTTTATCCCGTGTGTTGAGGAAATACTTATTGTGAGGCAAAAACAAAAGCTCCTTGGGCAAAAATGAAGCAATAAAAAGCAAAGAGACACCTTTTGTCTGTTGTGGTGCCCATAGTTCTGCCACTCAGTGCCACTCAGTGAGAATGTTGAGGAGCATTTTTTGAATACAATGATGTCAGTGCACTGACATCATACATCTATTGTCCACTCCTTGCAATGCAACAGCTAGTCAGGTAGTCAAACAATAAACTCTTAGCACTGCCCTGCATTTGCCAATTAACAGACAAGATTTGAGATGAATTATTTTAAATAAAAAATATACAATACTTGCCCAACAGGACAACACTTGGCACAAGACACTTTCTATTACAAATATATTGTCAATATTGTCGTATACAAAGAGCATAAAATACATGAATAATAGTAAAAAACACTGAACACCAGACCAAATGTTTGTAAAAATAAAAAACAACTACAATCATTATAATAAAATATTTCTGTACCTGTTGCTGCATTTTTGTGTTGAAACTTCATCAGATATGCGTTCATTCCTTTCCTAAAATCCTAGAAAAAGAAAATACAGAGGTGAGTGTGTAATAGACTGAGTCAGACTGGGATCAGCGCAGTCCAAACCTCATCTCCGATGTAGTTGTGCAGCATTCGGATCACAGAGGCTCCTTTGCTGTACGAGATGGCATCAAAAATCTCATCTACTTCAGAAGGGTGGCCCACGTTCACCTGAACACCACAGGGGGCAGTAATGAGTTACTTTTATTAGGGTAACTTTTTGACCTGTACTTCAAAGTGTAATTTTAGCACACCTTTCATTCTTAGTAAGTCTATTAGTGACAAAAGGTTGAATTGAGCTGATTTGAATGCTTTTATTTTTGGTACCTAATTTCAACACATTTTAAACTGTACGTCTACTGTTTGTAAATTCCTTTTTTCTATCATTGAAACATAAAGCAGTAGCATTTTCACAAACAACTTTAATTATTTTGGATCACTACAATGTCCACCTTCAACTTTCACATTGTATATATTCAGTTAAAGGGTTTTTTAATATATATAAATATATATTTTTTTAATTAATTTTTAATTGTTTTTTTAAAAGAAAGGATTCAAACACGTTTTTTTTCCAATGAATTTCGGAGCAATAAAAACAACCATGATTAGCATCCTTCAATTCTGCGGGGGCAACCTGTCAGGAGCAGTCGGGGACCCTCTCTAGATCTTGAGCTAGGCTTGGTCAGGACTACCTTAGCTGGAGGATTTTCCTATTGCACATGTTGATGGTTGATGGGGGAACCGGAGTGCTACAGGAAACCCTCCCAGACACAGAGAGAAGCAGGCAAACTGCACAGAAATCGAACCCGGAACCTTTTTGCTAGTGATGTGTGAGTGGTAGTCACTCAGACTAAAATTTAAACAGTTGGCCGCACGATGGCTATGTATTGACTGAAATTTTATGCAAGTGAAATTCTCCGTCGTGAGCGTAATAAATTCCAATTTTATACAATCCCTCTGCCTACCTCTATGGGGTGGCTGCTGTCCAGAGCGTCCAGGTCCAGAGCTCTAGTGTAGTCGGCCGACACAAACTGGGTCCAGATGTCGTACTCAGGGAAGCAGTGGTCCACACACAGGTACTCAATCCACGACGCAAAGCCCTCGTTCAGCCACAGATGGGTCCACCACTCCTGAAAACAAAACACATGGGACAAAGAGGTCAGTGTAGTGTTATCAATAGTTAAAAAGGCTGTACCCAAATATTTTCATGTAATAAAGTCAAATTTGTTTTGTTTTTCAGTTTGAAGATGGTAAAGATCAAGTACAACTTGGTACATGCTATACTTTTGTCAACTGCAAGTACGCTGTTACTTGACAGTGTTTGTTCAATTGAAGGATCATATAATCTCCACTAAAGTTAATTAAAAAGTTTAAGCCAAACTCAAATCAAAACGGAGACAAAAACTGAAGAATCTTTAGTGAAAAGGTGAATTTCAGCTATAATTCTTATACACATTTGTAATTGCGTAGTAAAAGCAAAAAGTTAAATCTGTCAACCAGACAAAAGGTTGTAAGAGTGAAGACGTTTCGCTGCTCATCCAAGCTGCTTCTTCAGTTCTGGTCAGATTGCTTGTGGACACTGCCTATCAGATAGATATATCAGATAGATATATCAGATAGATATATCAGATAGATATAGGGCAGTCGATACATGGATGACAACTGGACTAAAATCAAAATTCAAGATCTGGAACTCTTTACTGCACATATTAATGCTGTGGATCCAAATATCAAGTTCACACGGGAAGAGGCCAAGGAGAACAAACAAACCTTCTTAGATTGTGCAGTAACTATAGGAGAGGACCAGGGACTCCAGGTAGAAGTCTTCAGGAAACCCACACACACTGACCAATACCTGCTGTTTGATTCACACCATCCACTGCAGCACAAACTCGGAGTTATCCATACTCTACTACACAGGGCTCAAGTGGTTCCTACAAGCACAGAGGGAAAAGTGAAGGAGGAACAACACATGGAGAAAGTCCTCTCTGCTTGTGGATATCCAAAATGGGCCTTCAATAGATCTAAGAGAACTAAAAAACAGGACAACAGGGAATCTGAACCTAGAAGGAGAGGTGTAACTATTCCTTACATAGCGGGTGTGCCTGAAAAGCTTCAGAGAATTTTCAGACAGTATGAAATTCCGGTCTATTTCAAACCTACAGAAACCTTAAGACAGAAACTGGTTCACCTAAAG
>KN471402.1:0-13588 GCA_000787095.1 Periophthalmodon schlosseri | reverse complement strand
TTTCTTTTACAGTCGTAAAAAAGAACTCTTCTTCCCATTCGTTGTGATAGTGATACATTTTCTTTCTTTTTTCTGCCATGTTTTTGCATCCAGCGCTCATCTTCGCAGCGCCCGCGTGCTCACTATCCACGAGCACTAGTTTTGTCACTCGCACAATACTAACCTTTGAACTAGAGGAGGTCAGAGTTCACCTTAACTTATCTAAATTTCATGTATAATGAACATATTTTTTAAGATATTGTCATTTTTAAATCTATATAAATGCAAGGAAAATAACAACAAAATAAAATTAAATTTTAGATGCAGCTCACTATTGAGTTGTGCTATTTTTAGAGCCGGCCTGCGGGCGACTCATGCAGTTCTTGGGGGCGACCTGGCGCCCGCGGGCACAGTCTTGGTGACCCCTGATATAAAGTGAGATGTTTAAGTGTTAATAAACCTAAACAGATCAGTACAGAGAAACATCAAGGTATAACTGATCTATACATTTACTGAATTTAGTGTAATATTTACCTTATTTTCCGGAGTATAAGTCGCACCAGCCAAAAAATGCATAATAATGAAGAAAAAAAACACATATTTCACATATGAATCGCATCTGAGCATAAGTCGCACCCCCGGCCAAACTATGAAAAAAGATGTGACTTATAGTCCGGAAAA
Source organism: Periophthalmodon schlosseri (assembly GCA_000787095.1). Classification (NCBI taxonomy): domain Eukaryota; kingdom Metazoa; phylum Chordata; class Actinopteri; order Gobiiformes; family Gobiidae; genus Periophthalmodon; species Periophthalmodon schlosseri. The sequence goes on along the minus strand of KN471402.1, from coordinate 12,928 downwards.
TACGGTAATAAGTAGGATTACGTTATACATGTATTTATCTATCAATAAACATTATGAAACTTTCTTTCTTTACAAACTCTACTAACTTAATGAATGGTGAACTATGGCTACAACTAACAGATAACATTTTTCAAAGTTTCTGGAGAGTAAAATAATTAAAATATAAATAAGCTATCGACTAGCATGAACGATCCGAATTGCGTAACTTACTCAAACTGCCAAATGACAAAACCCGCGGCCGCTAAGCTAAAACGTCCAGACAACACAGCGGTATCTCCAGATGTCGTACTCTGCCGTGAGTTCGACAGAAGAACCTCTTTAGATCTTATCCCCGTCACCAGCACGATACAACAGTAAATATAAAAACGACGACAGTAAAAGTCTGCTCTACACAACAGTCCTGACCTTGACTTAACTTTTGATAATCTCAAATTCCAGACGTTTTAATATCTCCGTCTTTTTCAATTTCAGGGGTTACATCTGTTTACATTACCCTTCACTTAAGTAGCTCTGGCTTCTATCACTCTCTCTATGGCATTTATCCACTTTAGAAATGACACTAGCTTCCTTTCTTCATTTTTCTAAAGTAATTGCAGGCTTTCAGCAGGGTCGCTGTCGCACTTTGACATAAAAATCTGTGTTTATCTTTGTGAAAAATGTTACCGAAGTTCAAGTAAAAAAGTACAAAATTCCACAGATGAAAGGTTCCGCGTCACTCAGGAGGAGACAAATCCGGCTCCGATATTTTATTCAAGTTGAGAAATAGTTGAAAAAAGCTGATTTTTTTTTTCTTTTTTTTTTTTCTCCAACGTTAAAAGTGCACTGTGTAACTTTTCCGGGTGTCTCCATGGTGATGTTATTGATTTGGGATGTTCCACAGTATGGCATTAAACAAATATCAATTAAAAAAAAAAAAAATCTATCAAAACAAAACGTCTTTATTTATGCCCAAGGGGAGATTCAGACTGCAGGTCTCTTCAGGTCTTCATCTCTCACAAACCTCCTTATCGTAGCGTCTTGTGGCAGTCGGGAGAAGGGAGTTCTTGTGACGTTCTGTCCTGCGGCTCACTGACCTCACACTCAAACTGTCTGCTCTCTGTTCAGAAGCCGAGTTCAGGGGACGGTCCGTGTGGTTCAGTCGCATCAATCCTGTTGAGTGTCTGCTGCTCCATTAGCTCAACCAGAGTCTCTAAATTACTTCCTATAGTTGAACCAGCCGGCTCTATAGATGTGTGCAAAAAGACTGAAATATTGATATATCGTATTGTTTAGTTTAATGATACAGCATCAATATCGTGGGCTGCTGTATCGATATATATATTTTTTTGTATATTTTACCAAATTATTCTGTCACAGCTCTATTGTGTGGCTTGTTTAGAGGAAAGAAACTTGTTTATGCAGAACATTTGACCTTTGATTCACTGTTTTGATGATTAAAACTGTTGTATTTCATATTAGCTTTGCACAGATCAAGGTTTAACAAAAACTTTTAGTGTCACAGTTGCTTTAGTCGATGTGTCGTGATCCTCCAGAGCCGTTAAACTGCACATGTCCCTTTGTGCGTGTAAATGTGGAGCTCGTATAAGCTGTGGATGAATAATATCGACCAATGAAACAGTTTGCCGTGTTCTTCTAGTTAGTCACAAGCACTAAACTAAATGCACTTGTTTATTGTTTATGTTGATCATTAAGGGTCACGAAAGTCTTTATTTTTCACTGAATCGTATTGTGTCAAATCGAAAAAGTACTGTATCGAGATGTGTATCGCATCGGCAAAATCTTAATGACACGCAGCCTTACCGCTCTATTAGTTTTTCTAGTCTCCTGAGATCTCTTTTTCTGAGACTGCAGCATAAAAAACAGAGTTAGCCATTAGCGCCTGATAAAACATACGCAGCAGTTCACTGTTTACATTAAAACGCCTTAAGTTTCTTAGAAAATACAGCCGGGTTTGGCCTTTCTTATAAAGCGCGTCTGTATTTGGGGACCAGTCCAGCTTGTTGTCCAGATGCCCACAGGTATTTATAGGTGGACACTATTTCAGTATCTTCCCACTGATGGTCCCAGTTTGAATTGTGGGTGTGTCGTGTCTAAAGTCAACGACCATCTCTTTTGTTTCTTTGAGTTTCTTTTCTTGGCTCCATCTGTAAAAGTTCTCTAGAAGACTCCTGTATTCCTCTTATCTTGTATGTATTCAATTACAGGTGTTTTTATTTCTCAAAACTACCACAAAAACATGTATTATTACCGTGAGCGGGTCCACTTCTCCGCAGATCAGACCCGTAACGTGGCCTGGTGACGTGGCCTGCTTGTCTCCATGGAGATAGTTAAATTAAATGCCATACGGTAAAACATTCCAGGAAAAAAACAACATGGAGCCAAGCAGCTGTTGATGGATTGTTAGTCTATTTTAAAAGTTGCACTATGTAACTTTTCCGTCACCCCCTTGTCTCCATAGAGATGTTATTGCTTTGCCTGGAATGATCCACTGTACGGCATTAAACCTATCAATCTCCACGGAGACAATCAGCGAAGTAACAAGTCAGATCTCTGAAAAGACGATCCCACTAACTGTAAGAATGCACGTTTTTCCAAGGTATTTTTGCCGAATAAAAATACCTTTAACTGAATAAATGGAAAACAGAGACGTTTAGTGGCATCCTGTGGAACACCCATGACAAGCAAGTGACAAACCCCCCACCAGAAAAGTTACATGATGGACCTTTAAGTAAATAATATGGGAGATGTAATGACGGTAAACCGCACTGACAGCCGACCTTTCAGTTTAGCACAGACACCAGACAAAGACAGCACTGTTCACTCTAGTGCATTTTGTGGTTGGTCATGGAGTTGCTAACCTAAACTCACAGAGAACTTAAACCATGTACCACTTCATTATGAAATATGAAAATAAACAGCAAGGCCAAAACACAACATTTTTATACTTAAATGGGAGTTAAATCAGACCTATTCCGCAAAATCAACTTTTCAGAGCTTTAACCATGTTGTTTTCTTCTCTTTGACCCTCTCGAAGTTGTTTTTGTAGTGATTCATGCTTAGTAAATCTTAATCAACTTTTCAGAGCTTTAACCATGTTGTTTTCTTCTCTTTGACCCTCTCGAAGTTGTTTTTGTAGTGATTCATGCTTGAGTAAATCTTTAATCGCTTATTTTCAAGACGCCATTTTGCCGATCAATGCCCGTTTTCACCTCCACCGGGACACGCCCACTGTGACGTACGCATTTCGTTCTTCAATTTTATTTCCTTAATCGCTCGTACTACTCGTACTACTACGTAATACTCGTAGGATTCGGCAGCGTCGCGTCGTCATTTTGGCACAAATGAAAAATTCCACAACTCGCTAGTGTGATGTGGAGCTGTCCACAGGGGGCGCCGACAGCTCCACGGCTCTTTGCTGTGATGATGATTACGTAGGGATGGGACAATAAACAAAAATAATAATATAATAACGACAATAATCGTTCGTGGGCCTTTTTGTATAATCGTGAGAAACGCTAACAAAGATAATCACCAGTGTGTCACCAGAATGTGCAGAAAAAAGCTACTTATCCATGATGTTCTCCTCTAGATCATTGTTCAGTTCAATTCAGTCTTTATTAAGAACACTGCAGTCTTTATTAATAATACATTGAAGGTTATAATGTTAATAACATGTCATAATGTACAAACTCGAACGTCAGTGTCTTGTTGTTGTCATTTATAACAAAGTACAGAACTATAACAGTTGTTTAAATATTGAACCTGTTCATAATATTCAATTTATAATTATTCATATCCATAAAATGTTTAAGCTGTCTGCAACTTTAATAATTATCGTGATATAATCGTTAATCGTGATAATTTTGGCCATTACAATCGTGACACCAAATTTCAATATCGTCCCATGTCGACGTTTACGGCGACGTCAGCTCCCACTGGACACCACAGTTTTCTAAAGCGGTGGACCGTGGGCTTGTTTCTTTTGTTACGTTGTTTTAAATAAATATTGCGACTTAAAATGTTCAAATTATAACATAATGATCCACAGGTGTCAGAGATTATAACTATAGAGCGACACAAGCACAATATGTCTGATTTAAAGCATAATAAATGCAGACTACATAAGGCCTAGACTGTAGGTGGAGAGGGTCCTTACAGAAAGACAGTTGAATTTGCCTTCAGAGCAGACAGTTGGTAGATCTTTACAACTCAACACAGCCCTCGAGCAAGACACCCAAGTTTCAGTGAGAGTAGTAACAAAACAGGGTGGCGGGAAGAACATGAGGTACAAAACATGACAATTACTGCGACTGGTTTGCCATCATGACCATCCCAAGGAGCAGTGCAGGGAAACCAAAATGCTTTTAACCCAACGGAGTGTTTCTAAATGCTTCAAATTGCCCGTGTTTTCAAATGGAAGTAACATTTCATCAGGACACAGCAATCAGAGAGCAACACCAGATACTTCAGAAGGCCTCTGTCTCTGTCTACCAGGGATATTTTTGCTCCGTGGCTCCTTTTGAAGTGGGACAAAAGAGTCAAAAAGTTAATCTAGCCTCCCTTTGCTCCCATTTTATCTGAACTGAACCCAAACTCACACAGCTCCACATCCACTCCTGTTATTTCCCCACTCAAAACCCTGAAGACCGGAGCGTGCGAGAAAATGAAATCTGTTTCCCGGTTGCATCAGTTCCATCCAGTTTGGAGAAAATCCCAGCATTTTTCCGGCAGATTTCTTCACCGTTACCACGAGCAACAGCTTGTCTTTTCACGGACCACTTTCCACGCCCAATCAGCGCCAATGAGCCAGCTTCAGGAGACAAAGGCCGGACAGGAGAGGGGAGCCGTGCGTGTTGTGATCAAAGATTCGTGAATGCCACCAGCACGACCTCACCTGCTGCGCCGTGTGAGGATGGGACGCGCTCTAACGAACCAAAAAATGCACCAATTTCTTCTGCAGACGAGCCGTTCAAATGTTCAAAGAGCTGCTGGGAAAAAAAGACAGGTACTTAAAAGACAAGACAGGCGCGAAATCGGGATTCTCGCTCAAGAGATTAATCCAACGTCACTCAGGAAGCTAAGAGTGGAGAACACTTTAAAGTTAGATAGAGTTATTTGACCTCAAACCACTAAACCCATTATAAATAGCTTTAAATGAGTGATAATGGTCGGTCGACATTTTCTCTTCAACCAGTCTGTCAGAAGCGGCGCCCAAGGAATCTTTTCCAGATCTTGACTCAAAATCAGTTGCAGTTAATCAAATTTTAATTAAACTGTGATCGTGTTTTGGGGCAGATTTTGGTGTTTTGGAGATGGAGAGGGTTAACTGCTGCTGGACTGGAACAGTGTTCTTGGAGTTTTCACTGAGGTATATGTCTTGACCATTAAAACGTACTTTTACCTAAGTCATAAAAGTACTTCTCCCACTGAGTTCAACCAACCTGCTGTGTCCAGTGGCAGACTAAGCAATTTGGGGGCCCAAGGCAAAATTTGAATATGGGCTCGTCCATCACGAGCAATCAGCTTTTTTTTTTTTGTCTCTTAAATGACTTTAGAGCAGTAGCGCTTTTAGTTTTTTTTTTGTTTTTTGTTTTTTACATGGGGTAGCCAGGCAGGTTTGCATTTTTTGTATCGGCATCAAACATATCTATCGTGCATTTATTCAACTGTAGTTTCAAAGGATTAGAAGATTATATAAACATTTCAATGAGCTGCCTTCATCTGTGACATGTAACATCAGCATTCCCTGACCCTGATATGGACTTAAACTGTTTTATTAATACACTTAATTAAATTTTAGACCAGCATACGCCTAAAAGAAAAAAAAAAAAATAGAATGAAAAACTGTAACAATCCTTGGCTCAACTCAGAAATTGCAAGTTTAATTAGAGAAAGAAATGCTGCCTGGAAAACTGCGCACGCAACTAGATCAGATTTAGATTGGGCATTTTTTCGCAAAAAGAGAAATAAATGTTTATCAGCAGTTAGAAAGGCAAAAACATCTTACTTCTTGTCACGAATGACATGAGAGTCACGGAAATCCGGCAAAGTTCTGGAGAACAGTCAGATCCCTCTCAGAACCTAATATTCATACAGTACCAACCCATATTTTATTAGATTCAGCTCTTGTTAATTCTAAAGAGGAAATATGTGATGCTCTTAACAGGCATTTTATCATTCATTGGGTTTCCCTGTCTAAATAAAGATAAATAAATAAATGGATAGAAAGACCAGACCTGTACCTTGGTCTGAACATTCCAGGCCTTTCTTCTCGAGCTCCTCTTTTTCCCTCTGTACAAGTGCCACCCTCTTTCATTCACGAGTCTTCTAAGTTCTGCCCTCAGGCTGAGTATTAGGCCACCATCTGTACGGGCAGGTCATCATTTTGTATTGAGAGAGAGAGAAACAGAGTGATGGCTGAGCTCCGTGCGCTGGAGCCGCTGCTATGTTCCAGCAGATGAATACAGAGTGTGCATTTCTGCTCGCTGGACTGTAGTGGACCCCGGCGAGCTAAGAATCAAAACTCTAATGTGGACCTGAACGGCAGACGGCCTGTCGGGGCAGAAATCGACAGAATATAGATTTTTTCCATCTGTTATTGATGGAAATGCGTCATAGCAACGAAAAACTGTGAGCCCTGGAATTAGTATCCAAAGCTATATTTAAGTTTCAATTGGAAAAATAAAAATACAACTGATCTCATCGCTGTGACGAGCTGCAATTTTGGTAAAATTGTCACATCCTGATTCACAAACTTGCTCTTGAACGCAGCTCTGTGATCACACACAGGCACGTTCCCCGTCCCCTCCTCCCATTGGTCAGTCTCAGCCGTGCTCTGAGAGAGTGACGCTCGGATTTCACCAGGTGCAATGATCCAATGCAAAGTAGGGGTGTCAATTATTGGGGGCCCGATTCGATTTAAAACAATTTTCGATTCTAAAACGGTTCTAAAACGATTCTACATTCAATTCTAAAGCGATTTTTTATTCAAAAACAGAGCATTTATTTTACACACTTCAAGTTCCCTGCTGTAACAGTCTTTTATGTAAACTGTACATCCAAACAAAATAGAAAGAAATCCGAAAGACGGTAACTGAAATTGCATTTTTTTGTATTTATTATTTTATTTGTATATAATTAAATAAAATAATAGATCTCCTTAATCATTATCTAGGCCCAGTTCATCCACACTGCCTTAAACTATGATTAAACGTAAATACGTTGGCCTATTTAAAATTATAAATATTTTTAAATAAAAGTTATAGCCTATTTATAATGAACGCGGCTCTGGCCCTTTAACTCCGACAAGTTGTAGCTGTAGTTAGCGCATTAGTTGCAACAACAACACCCCCTCAGGAGCCCCCTCAGGAGCCCCCTCAGGAGCCCCCTCAGGAGCCCCCTCAGGAGCCCCCTCAGGAGCCCCCTCAGGAGCCCCCTCAGGAGCCCCCTCAGGAGCCCCCTCAGGAGCCCCCTCAGGAGCCCCCTCAGGAGCCCCCTCAGTAACCCCCTCAGGAGCTCGGTTATGGCACAATGTGTGTTTTTGAACACATTTAATACAACACACAGGCTTATCCCAGTTTACTGACCAAGAGAAACGTTATAAACTCCACAGAGACAATATCAGGTGAATTTAAAGGGGCATTTTACTGTGGCAGCAAAACGCCTCCTTAATGCTAAATGACACTAATAACGCTGTTATTAAAGTCTTAAAATCGATTTTTGAGAATTTGCAATCAATCCAGAATCGTTAAGATGCAGAATCACAATCCTTTTAAGAATAGATTTTTTTTCAACAGCCCAAATGCAAAGTGTGACTTTTGAGAAGAAACAGGTTAAAAGGTTCCTCTACAAGGCAATATAAAGATACTAAGATCACATGAACCGTCAAATCAAAACCGTGACTGTGATTCATTTTAAAGTGTAGTATTCATAAAAAAAAAAAAAATCACAAATTGGTTATTCGTTTTTGGCCAGTTTGATTTAATAAAGCCACTGTGTTTGTTCTGAAACATCTTTTGTCATGTTTTAGAGTCTGTATTGTCCAGATAACAATTACTGTAATAATGGACAAGTCACCACTATGGCAATTAATCACTGCAGCCCAATACATGAATATCCCAAAAAGATGAGCTGCACTGAGCAAGTTTTGTATGATGAAGATGAAGCCTACTCAGATCAGGAGAACACGCAAAACCGTAAAAAGGTCCTTGTCTGTAGTGAGAACCAAACCCCGGACATGAGCAGTGAAGCTGCTGAGCAAAGTAAAAAAATTCCAAATGCAGACAAAAGCTTAACATCTGCCATTTTATCTGCCCCTCTGCCCATCACATGACCTCCATGTGTGAGACTGTCTCCATGTCACAACCACACAGAGCGTTTCATGTCTGAGGGAAGACAAAGCTCGAGTCTTTAACCCGCTGTGAAAACCAACAGAGAGACACACTTCATGCTTCAAAGCCTCTGCTGCAGGAACACAGTGTAATCTCTGCGGAGGAGAGGCCAGAATATCACAAGACACACTCCCAGAGCCACAGGTGAACGGCCCCTTTGTAGTTTGAGTCGAATGGAGGAGACACAAAAAGGTGTTGGGCTTTGGTGTTGGGCCGTGGTGTTGGGCTGTGGTGCTCCGCGGTGGTGTTGGGCCGTGGCATTCGGCCGTGGTGTTGGGCGGTGGTGTTGGGCGGTGGTGTTGGGCGGTGGTGTTGGGCGGTGGCGTTGGGCCATGGCGTTGGGCCATGGCGTTGGGCCATGGCGTTGGGCCATGGCGTTGGGCCATGGCGTTGGGCCATGGCGTTGGGCCATGGCGTTGGGCCATGGCGTTGGGCCATGGCGTTGGGCCTTCGCTGTAGCGTTTGGCTGTGGCGTTGGGCTGTGGTGTTGGGCTGTGGTGTTGGGCTGTGGTGTTGGGCTGTGGTCTTCGGCTGTAGCGTTTGGCTGTGGTGTTGGGCTGTGGTGTTCGGCTGTAGTGTTCGGCTGTAGCGTTTGGTTGTGGTGTTGGGCTGTGGTGTTGGGCCATGGCGTTAGGCTGTGATGTTGGGCGGTGGTGTTCAGTTGTGGTGTTTGGCTGTGGTGTTGGGCTGTAGCATTTGGCTGTGGTGTTGGGCGGTGGTGTTCAGCTGTGGCGTTCGGCTGTAGTGTTGGGCTGTAGTGTGTTGCTGCGGTGTTGGGCAGTGGTGTTCGGCTGTGGCGTTGGGCTGCGGCGTTGGGCTGCGGCGTTTGGTTGTGGCGTTGGGCTGTGGCGTTGGGCTGTGGCGTTGGGCTGTGGCGTTGGGCTGTGGCGTTGGGCTGTGGCGTTGGGCTGTGGCGTTCGGTGGTGGTGTTGGGCTGTGGCATTCAGTTGTGGCGTTGGGCTGTGGCGTTCGGTTGTGGTGTTGGGCTGTGCGTTCATACTCTTGAGTGGACAAAATAAAAATAATACATCAACTATGAACTTGAACTTATTAATCTCCATGGAGACAAAGCAGATGGTGCTACCAGAGGCCACCGTGTTAACAATAAGAATCTCAAGGTACTTTTGAGCTATAAAAACATCTGTGCTGAACAAATACAAGACAAACAAATTTAATTCATGCCGTGGTACATTACAAACAATGACATCATGGTTAAAAAGTGAGCCTCTAGTGCACCTTTAAAGAGGGGGTATCTTACTTCTGTGGGGGTTTAATGGCTAACACGTTACATATTTAGATCACCATGTTACCTTTTATTTTGAAAATGCCAAATTCGTATTAACGTATTAACATCTAAAACCTCTTCAGGCATGTTTTTGATGAGGGAACAACGTTGTAACATGGGAGAAAGCTCCAAAAAGTCAGTCTTGCTTAAGAGCCCCTCTTTAAGGAAAAGCCAGTTTGGTCAGATGAGTTTTGAGAAGTGATTTGAAATTGTGTAATGAGATTATTATGGGCTGTGGGAGTGCGTTCTTTAAATAAATAAATACATAAACTTAAGCTCACCATATCCACCATATATATCACTATATAAATTTTTGAGTTACGATCATTGTGAGGAAAAATATTGCGATTTTGCGATTATTCACAATTACTGACCAAAAAAAACATTCAGATCGTATTTTTATTTTCATGTAGTCTATATTTTTCATAATAAAACATGTCTCTGGTGTCACAATGAGTGAAATAAAAAATCAATGCATTTAAAAGGTTGTAGATGCTTCTAATGTCAGTGAGTTCCTGATACATTTAAATGTTTGGATGTTGTATTTGAGGCTTTGGCACAACAGTTTAACGTGTTTTGGTGAGACTCGGATCTAGTGACGCCAAAGTATCTGAACTCGGTCACATTCTGTTTCATTTCATTTACAGAGACATTGGGGAAACAGGACTTTTTGTATTTGTTGACAAAATACACGGCTGCAGTTTCTTCCCATTTAACGTGAGACATGAGTCACGTAGCCACTTGCTACATGACTCAAAGTGGCTGTGTCCCGACTGGATCAAATTATTATGTCATCCATTGGATATGTAGAACAAGGGAGAGGGATTTTTTGGACATTATTGGAAGTTGCAGTAACAACTCTTGTGTCCTGTTTGCAACAGTAAACAGATTCACAAACCCTCCAGCTCCGCTGCCGTTAGAACTCATTTCCACATCTAAGTGCAATGAGTTTGCAGTATTCTTTAATGACAAGGTTCAGGGCATTAAAAATGCCATCAATTCCACGATGCAAAATGTTTCCTTTTCATTCTAGGTTTGTTCTGCTGCATCTGTAAACTTCACAGACAGTCTGTGTTCAGAGAAGTGACTATCAGACTGTTATTGCTTTGCCCGGACAGTTCCACTGCAGTATACCATCACTATGGAGACAAGAACGTGGGGTACGCTCCACTAGAAAAGTTACATAGTGGACCTTTAAATTTCACTGCATTTATTGTTAGTAATTATTAAAAATGTTTGGCAAAAGCACCAACTACAGGTCACATCGAAATGTTGATGAAATGCTGGAGATTCTTGCAGCAGTTATTGAGAAGCCAAAACTGAAGGACGTTTGTCAGTCACAAGCTCTTGGCCTGGAGGTTGATGAGACCACAGTGTCTGGATGAGCAGACAGCTGGACGTCCATGTGAGGTGTGTATTAACATGTTGTACTTTCATTAGTAACGAAGTAACTGCCAACTTGATCCTGATCGGTCGACTTGATCCCGATCGGTCGACTTGATCCCGATCGGTCGACTTGATCCGATCGGTCGACTTGATCCCGATCGGTCGACTTGATCCCGATCGGTCGACTTGATCCCGATCGGTCGACTTGATCCTGATCAGTCTCTTAATATATTATCCCGGCGAGGGACATGCTAGTAACCAGTATAAAAAATTAGAACTTAATGAGCTCTAATTTTGAGCGCACGAGAAAAAATAATGAAAGATGACTCAGTAGCGCCACCTCAAACTTTGATTTTCATGGGGCCAATGGGAGCCCGCCCCGGAAAAAAAGTAAACATCTGAAACTCGCACCAAAAATAGAACATGTCAGGACATGACAAAAATGATATTATGGTCCCGCCCTAAACTGTACAGGAAGTCGGCCATATTGGATCAAACCCAGGCATGACAAAAGCGCACACCGTCGTACTCAGGACATCTCCTCGCACAAGTTTAATCACATGTCAATTTATAGACATTTTCAAAAAAAATATTTCTCTTTCACACATTTTTTGTTTGGAAAAAGCCAATACAACGTTTATGCAGATTTGCGAGCTGAAAGCAATGATATGCAAATCAAGGCACTATCTCACAAAATGGCTCTCTAGCGCCCTCTTTAAAGTTTATTTGAAAAATATTCATATAAGACAATCTATTTGTCGTGGACTTGTGAAAAAATTAATACTTATTTGTCATGGGGCACAAAGTGAGAAAGTTACATGACTAGCTTTTATGGTTAAGGAGAAAAAAAAATCCATTATGCTACAGCGCCACCTATAGGAACGCACACGCACACAATTAACCATGGGGAGAAAAAAATTACTTCTACATTAATTGGTGAAACTCTACAGAAAATTCTGTTACGTGCCTCTGATTAGAAAAGCCAATTAGACCCGTGCCTGATTTCGTACAGTTTGGCCTCTAGAGGCCTCCAAATCTCCCATTCAAGTGAATTGCACTGTGACTCAAATCACACAATAGAGAGGGACAGACCCACTAAACATGAACAGAAACGCACTAAAGTTGGCAGCGTGAACCAGCTCAGTGCTAACTTAATTCTCATAACAATATTTTACATGGTACTCACAAATTTACTCAACAGCGCCGCCTAGAAGTGGAGACGGGCAAATTTTGGCATAGTCTCACAAACTTTGGATCAGTGATAAAGCTCCATTAGACGGGCATAAAAATGAATAGAAGCACTGCTCTATGATAAACAGGAAGTCGGCCATATTGGATCAAAAATCCATCGCCATATTGACAGTGTGTTCATAAAACGTATCTAGTCCAAGGTTTTGGTCCCATTGAGCTCACACTCCACATGCCACATCTGATAATAAATAGTTAGTTAGTCTTTATTTCCCGTTTCTTTGATTCCTGCTTACGGCCTCATGCATTTGCCTACAGAGATAAAATTTGAACTGCTGATACAGAACACAAGTTTGAAGTTTTGAGTAATGAGCACATGGTCACTGGCCGCTATAGCGCCCCCTGTGGTACACATAAAAGATCCAAAATTGTCAGAATGTCACCAAACTTGGGCAAAGCGTTCTAGGCCTCAGAACATGCAAAAAAGTCAATTACATCACAGCTGTATTATTCACAAGGTTGCTGGTTCAAAGCCACTGACTTCAGTATGAGAGCTACATATGTAACTGTGGTTGTATGAATGGCGAATTAGTAACACCATTATTACATTCAGATAAAACATATCTTCCAATACATCCTTGAAAACAAACTCATGTCTCCACCACGAGCTTGTCATTGG
>JACM01047253.1:0-14858 GCA_000787095.1 Periophthalmodon schlosseri | reverse complement strand
CCTCCACCACGTTAAGGTGGCGGTCCGGGGAGGGGGGTGGCGGTTCGGGGAGGGGTTCACAAATCAAGATATGAATATCAATAACAGACTAATCAGGTGCTTTCTTTCCTTGAGGTCACTCCCGCTATCGTTAGCAACAGGTTTGATTGACAGCATTGCTAAGTGCCCGTCCCCTGCTAAACCGCGGTATGGGTGGGAAGGGGTGTAATTCGGCTCCAAATTCGCCCCCATAACTGCTAGCCTCGATGAGCTTCATTTAACTGGAGCCAAACACTATGGGTGGCATCATACTCCCTTAGTCCACTTCTTTGGCGGTAGTGTTGACGTGTCTGGCTACAACTGACAAAGTGTGAAGTGTGTGTGTAAGAGTGTAGAGTTACTGCATCAGAAAATGCAGATTAATATTTTATAATATAACAGTAATGCAGAGGCTGGATTTAACAAAAGTTTGATTTCTCGGCTTGTTCAGCTGTTACGAAGTTTTGACCAATCAACTTTTGCCGACTTCTGTCAGTGCTACACATCAATCTAATGTTAGCCAGGTTATCTCCTTGGGGTCTTATCCTGTCTAAAACCAGCTAACCCTGTAGTTTTCAATCTTCTCTTTGTTAATGCTCCTGGATATGTGTAAAATGTCCTCACTGGTTTTATTCACTGGGTGCTTAAAACAACCCTATCTCTTCTAGTACAATCCTTTCCGTCACAACATACACGGCACATTCCCTGCAGGGACATTCCCACGTCCCTGCGAAGATAATGTCCAACTAGCATAGCATGTTTATCTGTTACCCAATGTAGCCTAGGTATATGCAGCCCCATTCTCCACGATGGCACCACATGTCCAATAAGGACTGTAATGGTGAAAGAGGAGAGGCAGGAAGACATTTGGTTGATTTGTACGAATGTGCGTGGTTTGGCTAATGTTCCCAGCGTAGATTGTAGCTCTGTTTGAAAGATAAGGGGGGGGGTGTTGAGACTGAGTGATGGTAGAGTGTGTGGTGTAGGGCTAACATCGGCACTGACTCCTGAGAATGGAGATGAGTAATGTGGAATTGATGTATTTATTTTTTAGCCATCCTGTAATGTTCTTTCGATGTTCTTTTGTTCTTGTTTTGTTTTTGTTTACTTGAGTTTTTTTCTTTCTCTGTTGTGTTTTTGGGTGATTGTTATGTCGGAGATTCCAACTCAGAAGTCATTTCACACATTTTTTTACTTCATAAACCATCACCAAACACATTCTAACAGCACTGATCTGTTAACGAACTGCTCCTAATTGTTTCCATGACTTTCCCATTATATTTCATTTCAATATTTAAATTTCTTGTTAAGCACCACAGTCTATGTAGTTCTCTATGCTTCTGAATTGTGTTGCTGTAACAGTATCACAATAATTTGCAAAAATCCCCTTGATCACATTGAGGATTATTCTAAAACGTGTCTGTAGGGGATGAAATTATTTTAGTTAATAGAGGTGTTCACCCACTTAGCAGAAGGTTAGGTTTTAATATTTGCTGGGTTTCAGATGACATCACAACATTCTATAGGTCAATAAGATAATTTAATTTAATGTAGATGGGGGGACAGCTAAAATGAATACTGTAAGATGCTTTTTGTTGAACAATAGTAAGTTCTTGTCACCAATATAATTGATCAACTTCAATGTTTGCACTTTTACCTTTTGGATATTTCATGGCAAATACAATGCAAAGTACAGCGTAATGAATAGGAAAAACTGTCTCCTGCCCCCCATCTGGGAGTATGACATCATCATCATCATTCTGGAATTTGAAAACCACTCATAGTAATGCCTTGGTATTAAATAGTTCTATCAAGACACTTTCCAAGGTGGGTGAAATGTCTTGCCCAAGGACACAACAGCAATACAGCCACTGCCACCCAATTACTACAACTAGTGCTAACTAGGCCCAACCCTGCTTAGCTTCTGAAATAAGACAAAATCAGACATTCTCAAGAGGGTATGGCCATTTTGTCTACATTTCTATGAGTACAATAAATACATATCTCTTTTGCCCACTTTTGAATTCCATTTTGGCTCTATAAACTGAATACTTTAACTCAGAACAGCAGTATATTCACCCATGCTGTTTAGTCCTTTAAACATTACTCAATTAAATTACGTCTATGGCTGTGAAAACAAGGCCAACTCTAAACTGCCTCATCAACTTTAATATTTAACCACAATCACTAACACCGTCTCTACGCTCTGCACCATCTGTCAATTAGCACAATTTCCCTTTGTTTTTGCTGCCAGCTGAACCAAAATGGCCGACCCTTAATTTCCGCTTGTTCCGGTTGTTAGGATGCCAGTGGAAACCGGGGTGATGATTAACAGCGTTAGCTTTGACCACCAGTAAAATGTAAGCACCCAAACAATGATTTTCCGGCTCATTTCCATTTGACTGTATGTCGTTAGCATGTTTTATGGAGATGTGACAGCGCCGTAGCACGCAGCGCTAACACTGTGGGTTTCTAAAGCTGTTAGGAGCTCTCTTGTGAGTAAATAAGATAGATTGGAAATGTGGTCACAAGATATGTAAACAGCCAAGATTTCAGATTAGGAAAGTGAGTGTAATATTCCCTTAAAGGCGCCCAAAAATTGTCCCAAAAGTTATTCCTCTCTTAACTTATACATTAAGAACATTAACTGCAATGAGTTCATAAGCATGTCTCACAAATTTGAGACACCAAAATAGAGTTTGCGTCATGATAATGCTAACATGCTAACAGCAAGCATGCTAATCACGCACTTCCTAATACTCAACAGTAAAACGCTGTATAGTTAGGTGCAGACAGTACATAGCAGACTTATTTTGACGTCAAGAGCTGTTAATACTGGGGCAAGACCATGTTTGCTCAGTACATGGGAAAAATTTGGTCTTTTAGAATATTTTGTATTGGATTTTTGACTTGTTTGTGTATACTTGTCCAATTTGTTTAGTTACTTTTGTGTTGAGTCATAATTAAACTCTATCTCATCACATTTGTTAATGTGACATGGTTGCTGTGTCTATCTGCCTCACAACTAGAAGGTTCTGGTTTTGATTCCCAGACCATGTGAGGCCTAGTTAGTTAGTTAGTGGTAGAGCCTTTGCCCATTAAACTGAAGGTTGGTGGTTGAATCCCAGCTCTAGTCAGTGCAAATTGTCAATGTGTCCTTGGGCAAGACATTTTTACATGTACATATTCTGCATATGACAGCCACACCTTCGTCACTCTGCTCCTATGGCCACAAATGTAGAAATCCAGTCCATTGTTGTAGAGAAGGTTTCAGAGGTAGTCATCTGGTTTCAGAGGTAGTCATCTTTTTTTTT
Organism: Periophthalmodon schlosseri; assembly: GCA_000787095.1. Taxonomy (NCBI): domain Eukaryota; kingdom Metazoa; phylum Chordata; class Actinopteri; order Gobiiformes; family Gobiidae; genus Periophthalmodon; species Periophthalmodon schlosseri. The sequence continues at coordinate 11,526 of JACM01047253.1, read as the reverse complement.
TTTAATATGTTTCGGCTCCCATTTCCTACTTCTGGGCTACTCCTGGGCGAATGACGGATTACATTGCCCTGTCCGATGCTGTTTTTTTGTAATTGGTTTAGTTGCAGAAATACAAAACTTTGACAAAGTATACTTTTCACAACAAGCACCACACAAGAAAATATTTGGTTTCCTGACCAGATCTAATCCAGATCCAAAATAGGACTAAACTAGTTCTAAAATATTAGGAGATGTAGACAGACTAATAATAAAGCATTACTCAAACATATGTGAATGAAAACTCAACTCCTGGTATGTTTTTGATGAGGTAACAAAATTCTTACAGCTCACAAGAGTCAGTTTTGCGTAATATAGGACCTTTAATTAAACTCTGAACTGAACAGGACCACCAGAACGCTTCATACCATTTAAATCACAGTTTGAGAACCATTGCTTTATCCAGCTACCATCTGACCATAACAATTACCCTCTATGCTATGCTTGTATGTGGTCTACTGACCCTCCATTCGCTCACTCTGCCCTCCGGCTGCCCTCATTCTCCCTTCCCCTCTTCTACAGGAATAACTCCATTTTACTGTGCACTCCTGACCCTCTCTTTTGTTGCTTTGATAAAATTCACTCTCTCTTTCTCTCTGTCCTTTCTTTCTTTCCATGATGCATGATTCATGGTTTTGTTCCCTAATGGACTCCCTGTCTCCTGCTCATGGGCCATGCTATCAAACCTTCATCAGTAGCTTTTATCTGGTCGCAGCTCCTCTCATTAATGTCTTGTAGAGGGTGCATTCTATTCTGGAGGCCATTAGGGTTCCATGGTTCTATCCCTCCTCCTGCGTTCTTCCATATACATCACTTTCCACTTCCATTTCAGGCAGCCATCTTGGGTTTTAAGTCTGCTAGTGTGGTGTGCTAAGGAAGTAAAGTGGTGGTAGGATGAATAGGTGGCATTTAAGCGCTGGGATATGATGGTGGCGAAATCTCATATCTGTGGGTTACAGAACAATGAGACAGTAGAACCGTCGCCATAGCAATTAACAATTTAAAACCAAGTATGGTATCTTTTATCTAAAAAATCTAAAAATCTTATCGAAAAAATCCTCAAAATGTTGCATACAACTGGAACCTGAAACCCATGAAGGGAGGGCATGGGACAATATATGTAACTCTATAGGTGCAAGTATAGTTTAAGAAAAAAAGAAAAAAAAAAAAAAAAAAAAAAAAAAAAAAAAAAAAAAACTACTGAAAATTCACTATGCCTTTTTTTTTTATGTAGTAATGTATTTTTATTTATTTATCAACAATCTAGTACTTGTTAAATTGTGGTTTAAATTGATTATTTTTACTTTTTTTTGGAAAAAAATAAACATATAAATATATAATATAAAAACTTTCAGTACTATTGTTGTTATCCAATATCCAGATGCTGATCAACACTCGAAACTAGAACTAGAACTGGAAAAACTAAATACTAAATATTCATTAGAAACTACTATCTTTGTTTTTGTACCTCAAAAATTTTAATAAATATTCATGTAATATTTTGCATATATGTAAAACGATCACATTTTTCTGACAAGCATTGCAATTAGATTTGTTTTAACAATAGGATTCTGTTCAAAGTTCACATTTTAAACACATCCAGAAGAATTGACAAAAAAGACTGAAATATGAACTGACAAACTAATTCAAGAATCAGATTTCAGAACATGTTGTACAGATCTCAAAAAAGACTGAAATATGAACTGACAAACTAATTCAAGAATCAGATTTCAGAACATGTTTGTACAGATCTAAACCACAGGGTTAGCGTTTTATGCAGAGTAAGACAGGAGATTTTGTGGTTTGTGGAGGGAGTTATGGCTCTTCAAAAACTGCAGCATTTGCGATTTGCCAATGGAGTCCATTCAGATTGTGAGTTTGATTCGACTGTAGCCCTACTTTAGATACTGAGCCCTCTAATGGTGTACTCTGCATCACCAGACACATAGTAAGCCTGAAATAAAGTGCACACTCCAGTAATAGTAGTGAGAGTGAGTGGGCTGTATTCACAGTTCTAGTAAAGTAGATGCAGTCACAGTAACATGTACTGAAAAAAAAAGGTTGTGTACAATTAAATTGTGGAGTTTTGGTTTGATTTGGACATTTGGTTTGATTCTATGTTATACATAATAGTGTTAAATGGACATGACCCTAGGGAAAGGAGCCCCACGAGGCCTCAAGTCTGTCTGCTGTGAAGGATCATGTCAGAGTAAACTGACTGATACATGTCATCCCACAGTGTGTATGATCGTTGGGTGATATGACGGTAATATCGTGTACCGTGGTATTGAATTTAGTGTGCTGGTGACCTTCAGCATTGTCTGTTAAAAATAAAATCTCTGGAATCTGCAAAGTTTCATAGTCAACACTATAGCCAGTATTGTGCTCCATTAAATATATATTCTCAGCCATTTGACAGATATGGAACCTCTATTTTGCTGTTAAAGTAGCTGTCTTTTAATTTTAATAAGTAACTAGTCCACAAAAGCTGAAAACATATTAGCGCTGCTGCAGAAAAGTTACGCAGCGTGCCTGAACTCATCATTATCACGCCAGAACCGCGAGCGCAGCTTCTTCTGCCTGTCAAAACAGCTGTTGGGGCTCAAACAGTCCTGTCTACAAGAAAGAAGAATATCACTTCTGAACACGTGCGATGTGCAGGACGTGTGGAGAGATGTGGGCCGCATGGAGCTGGACTCAGGACATGGACATATTCTGACTTTATGAACTTGTGCGTCATGGATACACCCTTGTTTAGGATGTACTGTTTGGATTTTCTTCATGTCCATGAAGGGCAGAAGACGAGTTGCTTGGACAGGACAAACAGGTGAGAGAACCAAAGTCATAAACTGCACAAATACACAGTGTGGAATGGAATGGGAGTGGAATGTTTTCCTTTGCTCAAACACATTGTATATCCATGACACGTATGTGCACCTCAATTTCTGTTCTAATGCGGTCATGCAGTCAGTGGTGTCCAGCCGCAGGCCCACGCTGTGTTTGATTTAATGAGTACGTGTGTATTTGCTGTCATTAAAGGCTGATAGTTGAAAACACAACCTACAATGTTCTTTACTATCATAGTTTCACACATTTACTTGTGATTTGTAGTTTAAAATAGTAAAAAAGAAAAAAAAACAGAGCGAGGTGGCAATGGGCAGGAGCAGTAAGGTCAATTAGTGATGTATTTTGCATTTAAATCAGCTAAATTCACATTGTCCATAAAAAATGAGCATTTTTTAATCTATTTTATACAATGTATATGTGCTATTTAAAGAAAAATCAAAATGTAACAGATTTGGCTTAATTAGTTGGGACAGGTGATAATACTGTCTATCGCAATATAATTAGGGGAGGGTGTGATGATATTAAAAAATGGATATTGACTAACTCTAGTGTGAATAGTACTGTAGTAGAGAGTCCTGTCAGAGAGCCTAATAGGGCACTCTATAATATACAAATATTACCTTTGAGAGAAAACAAGAATATGATTGCAACAAAGTTACACAAATAACAACACACAACATGAATGAGCTTATTCTAAAAGGCTATGTACCCGTATTCAAAGCAGACATATAAAAAAAGGGCTGCTTACATGGGTCATGGTGCCCCATGACTCAGAGGAAGGACAACACACCTCACCTCAATACATAGTTTTGATTTCAATAGAAATATAATAAAATAATACTATTTGTTCTCTCTTTTTACAATCTATGTTATGAATTGAAGGGTTGTATTTTAGTTATTCTCAATTGAATATATAAATAAGGTGTGTAATTTCCAGAGCTGGAGAAGTCCAGAACTTGTGCTCAGAGTGAAGCTCTTTGCAGTGTAAAATGTTTCTGTATCACTGCTCACTGCCTCGTGTGGAGGAGCTCCTCAGAACAGAAAGAATCATGTGTTCCTCAGTGTCAGCGGGCTGTTCATTTCACACTGGAATTGACTTTAGACCAACTTACACTAAAACTATCATCTACAATGATGTAGCTTTATCATATTTCAATCTTGTTGGCTCTGCACAAACACATTGTGTAGTTTTGATACATTTTGTTCATGTTGGACATATACATCAACAAATTGTGTTGATATAGCAAAAATGTTTTGGCATGTTCCATGCCATCATTTGATTGAGTAGAGTCTACCCAACTGAGTTGTGTGCAACAAGTGTCCACAATTACATTGTGTTAATCCTACATGCTCTTTATTTTCCTGTGTATTTAGTGTAGATTCTACACAATCCAAATATGTCCAAAAGAACATAACATATTTGTGAGAGACACAAAAGCAAATTGTGTCAATTCAACATAGAGACGTTGCTCTGTCTTCCAGTGTGAGGAGGCTGTTTAGTCACACTGTATCTTATACAGGTCTAAATATAAAATAAGATCAAACATGAGTGGAAGTATGGTGAGAGGCCTAAGTGCTTATTACATGTATAGAAATCACAATTATAAGAACACTACAAATGTTTGTTAGGGCTGTGCATTGAATTGTGATTTCTTGGTCAATGGTCAGCTTTTAAAAATGAAATATGTTTGTTTTTTATGTTAAATGAATGGGAATTATTAAATGTCTGTGTTTATTAATACACAAAGTGATTTTTTGTTTTTATAAGATAAAATACAATCTAATATCTCTGATGTCAGTGCTCTTAATGTTTGTAAAATTTAATTTGAAATTGTATCTCACTATGATTGTTAGACTAACATTTGCCAGTGAGCAACAATGCAATGACCAAGTCACCGCTGGATTCTGAGTTCACCATCTCCATGCATAAAACTGCATTTTCACCACAAAATTTTTTTTTTCTCGCAAGCCATAGAATCAGAATAGAGAAAATGCATGGATGTGTCGTTATTATACAAGGCTGCATCTGATGCCTGGAGTCAAAGGGCCATGTATGGCATCGCTCCTGAACACAGAAGATAAGATCCAGCTGCACACTTTTATCAAATACATGCACGCACTGTACTAAATCATCTCTCTAGGACGGAAAAAAGAGTCTGTTTTTGACAAGTTTAGATTTCATATTTCAGTTGTGTTAAAGGAACCGTATGTAATATTTATTAGATTTTAAATTTCATAAACATGACCTATCTGTATCCCCAGATACAAGGTTATCAAATATAGCTTTTACTGATAACAATTGTAATGCTGATTTATTCTTAATTACAAAAAACACCGGCCATGATGTCCCATTTATTTGTGTTATAACGATTATTCAATCAGAAAGCGAAATGAACCTCACACGTGTCTCTCATTTGGGTTGCCAGTTTCAATGCTGAAATCCAGTTGTTTTAAACCTAAAACGCCTGTCTCTGGTCTCTACCTAAACCCCAGCACCTGCAGCCAATCATTAATCAGTGCTAGTGCAGCCTCTGCAGCTCAGTGAGTGAATTCTGGAGGTTCTGAGCTTTCACATGAGACAAGGCCTGTCCATATACTGAGAATGAGAAAAACTTGTATGTGTCGTCTATCTGCAGTCGTGATTGTAGTACCTTGTTTAAAACTGTAAGAGTGCAGGCGACATACAGTTCCTTTAAAGGTCCTATTCAACTGTTTTCCACCTTGTGATGTCATATGGTAATAAAGGAAGTGCTTCACTGTGTTTTTAAACACCATACACCTTCAGGACAATCATTTGGATAATTTTAGCCCTGGAATTGCCAATCTCTACTGAACTAAAGGTAAAAGGTAGATGATAACTTGAAAACTACCACTTCATGACATCACAAGGTGGAACATAGCATGTTGAGTTGGATTACTCAAACATGTGTGAATGAAACACAAATCCAGGTATGTTTTTGATGAGGTAACAACATTATAACATGGCCTAAAGCCCACAAGAATCACTTTTGTGTAATATAGGACCTTTAAAATACTTTTTTCATTTTTGTCTTTACCACATTAGTTTGTCCTTTTTTGCATAATTTTCCTTGTCAAAACATGCACCGGTGTGAACAAACAGAAATCTGATTACTCATCAGACGTAACTGCTTACTTGACATTCCAATCATCTGATAACTCCAGATATCAGACAATGGTCCAGTTTTGGTCGTGAGTGTAAACAGCCATTTTCAGTTCAGCAAAAACCCTACCGTACCCTATCCCATCCAACTTATTTAGAATGAGCAGCGTAGAAATTCTTAGGGATGAAATTGCTTGTGTAGCGGCAATACGGCATAGAAATGAACCGGTTTTAAGAAGAGGCTAGCGACATGTAGCTAGCATTGTAAGCGCTATGAAATATACAAAATAGAGTTATCAATTCGAGAGCATGCACGCACAGTGAAAGGCCTGACCAATTGCATTATGGGAGATGTGCCCAGGGCTAAAGTGAAAGCTACAGGAGGTGAATGCGTTTGTGATAAGTGCCGAGCGTATTGTATAGTAGCAGATAAATGTATAGAGAGAGGAGGATTAGCATTTCAGCGTGATAGCTAAAAGTCCAGTAATGTCGTGCTGTAGAGTTTTTTTGAGTGGAATAAATTACTAGCAATATTGCACACCTCTGCTAAAGGTACTTAAATGTACTTAATGGGGCACTATGTAACTTTTGTATTGGCGGGTACACTAACTGCTTGTCTCCATGGAGTATTGCTTTGCCTGGAATGTTCCACAGCACGGCATTAAACTTATACACAACCCCAGTTTGGACACACACTTTCATTTAGTGTTTTTGGTTTTTTTTTATGTTTACTACTACTTTCTACATTCTATACACACACAGAAGACATCAAACATATGATGCAAAATATATGGAATTATGGAGCAAAGAAAATAAGTGAACTCAATTTTTATATTAAAATTCCTCAAAGTACCCACCGCTTTGTCGACAGTGATGTAAACCTTTGGCCTTCTCTCAATGAGCTTCAAGATGAAATCTCCCGAAATGGTTTTGACTTCACAGGTGTGCCTTGTCAGGGTCAAGAAATGCCAGAAGTGCAAACCAGGGTTCAAAGCAAAGGGTGGCCATTTTGAATTTTTTTAATCTAAAACAAGTTTATATTGAGTTATTTATGTTTTGTTTACTACAGTCCATATTTGTCATTCATAGTTTTGATGCCTTCAATGAGAATCTATCCTGCATTATTCAATACCAGTAAAATACCTTAAAAAAACATGTATTCTTACTGTGAGCGGGGTCCTCTCTCCATAGACCTGACCTGTAACTTGGCTTAGTGGCGATAAGATGACTTTAATGCCATACTGTGCAACATACTGTACCTGGTTGAACAGTAGCAGAGACTAGCACTCATGCCTCACAGCAAATAAGTTTTGTTACACTCCTCCAGCTAAGGTAGTCCTGACCAAGACTAGCTCAACATCTGGAGATGGGTCCCACTGTTCCTGATGAGGTTCCCCAACTGAAGGATGGGTCAAATGCAGTTGTTAAATTTTCCTACAGGGACAATTATTTGTACCTTATAGTGCATTTGACAGATTAATATATTTTTCTAATTCTGACTTGGTTTGGTGGGATGGTACCTGTGTTTTAGTTTTACATCAGTTAAGTTGCAGTTTGTGAAGAAAAGTAGAAAACAATAAGTAGGCAAATACAGGAAGAAGCGCTGAATTCTAAAATGAAATACATCTCCCTATGCCATCAACTGTCATCAATCCCTCCCAAAATGCAGAGACACACAAAGAAGGTCTTTATTTTGGCAGTTTAAACATTGACTTAACAAAATAGAAGTGTTTTTATTTTGTAATTTATTTTTATTTGTCTAATCATAACTCTCGTGCAATTTAGACATTTTGGCACTTCATAATATTATGGTTGCTAGGTAACAAACTTCTACATGTCACATCTGCTGCCCATATCCAATCCAGAAGTAAAATTATAAACTTCATCAAAATTACAAACTACAAAAGTCTAGCCATGATTTCTAGTAAAATTTTCAGTCTATTGATGTTAACTGTTTTACAGAAATGAGTATTCTAACCTGTCATATGAATTTTAACCTTAACCTCCGCTACAAATGTTACTTAGTGTACCTTTAATGTTAAAATCCTGCATAAACTTGGTAAACCAATGAAACAATGATATGTGGTTGATCTTGACAATGACTACATGATTTTAAGAAATAACTCATCTCTTATTTCTGAGAATTTAATGACATTATGTGAAAAATGTGATATTACAAAAAAAAAGTACATTTTCAAATCCTTTGTGCAGTACATAACTCCTCTATAATTCTATCATTACTATTTATATGTCTGTGCCTAAACAGAATTTAAAAACCTACTCTCTTCTCATCATGTGGGCTTGCATCTTCATTACACTTTTACTACAGCGCTGATATTAATTGCGTGCTGTTTATTATGGGATGACAGGCTCTCTGTGGCTCAGTTCTATTAAAGTAATTGGGCACAGTCTTGTTTATGGGTGAGGTGAGTCCAATACGCATTTGTCATCACAGAATATGAATGTATTAATAAAACTGAGAGTGAAAAAGGAGAAGTCTCACTCCACTCTGCAAACTACAAGGTGCAAACTGGAGCAAAGATATGAGCCAACTGTGGATATGTGGAACAGAAGAAAATTGATTTAATAATTATATAGGAGTTTAACAGCAATCTCTAAGTTCGTGGACAAATGGTTTGTCATTAGCGTTGCCAGCTAGACAAATTCTCGCAATTTTGTGAGAATCTCTCGAGAATCCATCTCACACCAACCAGTGATGCAGAAACTGACCAGCAGCCAGTGCAGAACAAACCAAAACAAACATGGATACGCCGACAGACGTACTTCAGCCTATTTATTTTTTTTGAGGGAAACTTTGTGCATTTGTGGACAGGGAAGATATCTGTGCTTTTCTCTCAACAGGATTTAACTAAAGTTAGATTTTTTGGCTCGTTCCGCTGTTGTGACACTTCTACCAATCAACGTGAAGTATTTGTTTGAATGCTCCAATCATTGGTTCCAATCTCTTTCAGCGAAAGCCTTTCCAGATTGATGTGTAGAACTCTATTCAGAGGGCTACACATATCATTCTGTTGAGAGCCAAGTTAGTCTATCATGACTTTCTACCAGATAGAATGCTCGGTATTATTTGTTGCAAGGATTAGATATAAAGCAATGGTGAGGAAGTGTCTTGCCCAGAAGCACAGTAGTAGTATGTGGATGTGCATGGTTTAAACCTCTACCCACTACTTCTATCACTTAAAAAATAAGTTAAGGGTGTACTATATAGCTTTTCTAATGGAGGATCCACCACCTGCTAGTCTCCACAGAAATGTTATTGCGTCTTTGATTGAAAAGGAATGCATTTTTACAAAGTCCTATTTATAGTAGTATAACTTGGGTGAAATGTCTTGCCTAAGGACACAACGACAGTACTTAGTCGGAGTAGGAATCAATCCTCTGACCTTTGGTTAGGTGGATGAGCATGCTAAACACTGAGCTACTGTTGATTTACTTATTTTACTTATTTCAAAAACATCACATTGACAAAAATCTTTGACAACAAATTAATTCATGAATAAAAAGTATCACGCACACGCACGGACTGTAAGCACCGGCTCTGTTAATGCCTTAGCCTCTCCATGCCCTACCTGTTAGTGACGAGAGGAGTGAAAACACCATACACTTGTTTAGCCAGAGAGAGAGGGAGGACGTGTCCGACTGATTAAGGAGTGGTCAGATGTGAGTTTAATGACCACTGTAGCTGTACGCTAGAGGCCCCTGAAGAGAGAGACCCCGGCTGAAGTGGAGTGGAGTGGGAGCCCCTAAGTGGAGAGGTAGAGAGAGAGGGAAGAGGAAGAGAGGGAGCTGAGGGCCCATGTGAAGAGGTAACTCCAGCAGCAAGGAGAGAGAGGAGGCTTGAAATGGTGATAGCTGAATTCAAATTTTCTTTTTCTCTTTTAAATGGTCAATTGTTACAAATAGGTACACGTTTATAAGTAGGCCAGTTTAATTTATTTATTAACCCCTTACAATTCCGGGTCATTTTGGTGAAGTTGCCTTTATTCTGACCTCTCCAAATTAAAATGATAACCATTATTAAACCCTCAGTAGTATATACACAAGTTTGGGGTCTTTGTAATGATAAGTATTATTGAACCCTCAGTAGTGTATACACAAGTCTGGGGTCTTTGTAAAGATAACACCCTATAGTTTTACCCACAGGGGTCAGAATCACTGTAAGTTTGTCTGGTGAGCATTTATACACTTTGGAACACACATAAAAAAATATTTTTTCATCCTCGCCTAAATTTTTTGGTTAAAATGAAGGTGTAGAAAGCTGCAGCAGGTAGCTGGGGACAAAAATACACTATATCTCAACTGAAAATATTGTTGACCTCTCACATTTCAAATTTGAGGACAATATCTATAAAAATTAGATTTTTACACTCATTTTATTATTAGTAAATCCAGGCGTTTTATGGGGGGACTTTTGATGTATCCAAATTTATCCAAACCTCTCCAAACCTCTCCAAATGGAGACATTTGGGGAACGTTTGGAAAAAATGCAATAACTTTTGAATGCTTCAATCCACAGACATCAATGAGGGCTCTACTGAAAGCTTACACTTAGAGGAATCTTTATCTGCACACCTAGCTGCTCTATTATTTATGTACATTTATAAAGTATATCAAAACACAATATAAAATGTATATTTGTATATAAAATATAGTCAAAACAAGTGGTATGGGTCAAAATAAATATATATTTACAAACTCCACACACTGCAAACAGTGAACAAACCCACACTTCAAAATGTAAACAAACACACACTGCAAGCTGAAAACACACTGTACATGATTATGGCTTGTCTTCTGTGTGCCAGTCATTATAGCAGTCTCTTTGTTGCTGGAAGCACAAGGGTATATTGCAGGTTAAACATTTCACTGGAGTTTTGGCATGTCACTTCCTGCACTTCAACCTGCCTTGTGTCTTCTCACCGCCTAGGTTGATGTACATAAGACTTCTCCCTGCTTCCTTCTTCCTGCTGTGTTCTGATGTCTCCTGCCTCTGCCAGCTCCAAGACAAGAGTTTCTCTAAAGGCCTTTTGGTGCATATAAGGATTTACATCTATCTGATCCACAGTGTCCTTTATAGACAATGAAGGCATTCACAATGGCAATGTCCACAAGATGGTAAAAAAAAAGTCTTGTACCATTTCTTTGTTTTTACAAAACCTTGCAATAGCCAATGAGTACATCTGATAGGTCAACGTCAACCATGTGCCTAAGGAAAAAGACAAACACATTAGTAACAAGAAAGTACAAAATTAAGAGGGCGTGAAGTAATATTATATTATATACATATCCATAATCATCACACAAAAACAGTAAACAACGCACAATGATGCAGGATTTATGCACGGAGTGGAGCTGCGCCTCTACACTGTACTCTACCTGCGTACAGTAAAGCATGCCAAACTATACATCATCTTGTTCAGCTGCTCATTGGCTGTTAGCGTAACTCATCTGTAATGCATAATGCATAAGTAATTGGGTGATACTACAACAGTGAGAGCGAG
>JACM01037313.1:0-12076 GCA_000787095.1 Periophthalmodon schlosseri | reverse complement strand
AATAATCTGGTGATAAACATTTATAATGACACTTGCTCCTGTTTTGAATGTTTTAAATGGCGCATGCAGTTATTTGTTTTGTTTGTTTTTGTTTGTATTGTTCCTTATTTTAACAGGGTGCTCATGAAAAAGAGAGTCTTGAGTACTCTCATTGTGCTCTCCCTGTATGAATAACGACAAATAAAATAAGTAAGTGTTTTCAGCAATAAAAAAAACAAACATAATTTAATAAATGGCATAACATCCCAGGCATCTCCATGGAGACAAGTAGGTGGCCACCAGAAAAACTACATGGCGCACCTTTAAGTATTAAATCAATAGAGATATTCCCAGAGGTTATATTTATAGTAGGATTTTCGAGTTACTGAAGTTATCATTTAAAATATGAACTGCATATAATGCTTTCTCTACATTAAATGTACATTGATTTGCATTTAACCTTTTGTAACCCACTTAGATGTGTCTCTCCTTTTTCAACACCAAAACAGCTTGTGGATCTTGTGGGCTACAGATCCTATTCACAGCACTTCCTCAGATGTTAGAATACACTCTAAACAGATGAGCAATGACCTGTATATCACACATCTGCCTGTCCTTTGATGGGAGTTATACTGCCCACCATTAATGTGTGAGTAAAGTCTCTCTATTTATTTGAGCAGTTTGAGTATTGACAGTTGACAATGCAGTTCAGTTTAAATGGTTACATTTTTATACAGCACTTTTCCACCTTCAAGGCACTCAAAGGAACCACTCACCCATTCACACACACATTCACCAGTGTATGCAGACACTGGGGGGAGGTTGGTTAAGTGTCTTGCCCAAGGACACAATGACAGTATTCATTTGCGGGAGCTGGAATCACACTGCCAACCTGTGGATCTGTGTATCTGACCGCTCAACCAGTGATGTTTTATGTTGAGGCCAGGATTTGAACTGCCAACCTTCAGATCAGTGAACAAACACTCTACCAACTGAGCTACTGTCGCCTTTTAGAGCAGTTGCTGATGAGCTCTGCCGATGTATGGGGGCCAATATCTAAGACCAGCTTTAATCATTTACCAAAAACATACTTTAATATTAACAATCTATTGGCACAGTCCATTCCCTGCATATTATTATATTTCTCAATATAACCCTTACATGTACCCAGCACGTGTAGTTCAGCGCCCCCTTATGGTGGACAGAAGCTAATTCTGCTCAAACAAAATATCAGTCTGTGCAGGAGCTTTAAAGCAGATTTTTCTTAACTCAGTCTTTATTTTTCAAGTCACCAATCGCTGTATGGGGCCTATCTAACAAACATTTAAACTCACACCTGTACCTGGTTTAATGTTTTTTTAATGGACATATGCACTTATTTGTTTTGTTTGTTTTTTTGTTTGTATTCTTTTGTATTTGAATAGCGCGCTCATGAAAAAGGGAGTCTAAGTGCTCTCCCTGTATAAAAGATAATACATCTGTGCAGAGTTTGCCTGTTTTCCTCCCGTGTCTCGGTGGTTCGTATTTTCGTTCATTCTATCATTTCTGAGCGTGCACAACTTAACACTCATTTTCCCTGTCTGCCGCGCCCTCAATTGTCCTTAAGCTCGTCTTGCGCTCGGTTGGCCTTGTTGCTTTATATACTTGTCCCTAATGGATGGGTGAGTTGTCACATGCAAAAGTGGCCGGATCTCCAGGCCTATAATAGCATCCTGCAGCCGCTCCATCATTGCGCCTCCACTTGTAATGATTAGTCTTGTTGGCACTGCTGTCACGATAATGAGTGTGTGTACATACTGTAGCAGCTGTTTGTTGGTATACACATTTTAACGTGAGTGAGGGATAATACAATGTAGGATATTTTAATAAGGTGCGGAGGCTCGAGACATTGTTGGTGAATATGTTTGCGTGCATGGGTGGGAGTGCGCGCTGATGCATAGAAGGAGTCTGTTTTTACTACTGTTGTTGCCAGTAAGGTGAATAATGATGGTACTAGGAGAGGTAACACGGGTACATTGGAAAGGAATGATATTTTAAATTATTTGATTTGGTTGTGTTGTGGAATTTCTACAAGCAAACAACTGAAGAATAAAATGATAAGAATAAGAATTATGTGAACCAGAAAACCAGTTTAGACCTGTTAAAGCAGCACAAGGCCAAAACACTTGTTGGGACATAGGATAAGCAGTTGTTCTAATATGTATCAGACAGTGGACAACAGAGCACAGTGTACTGGATCTTAAGGTCGAATGGATAAGTAAAACACTGTAAGTAAAGAAGAAGTACAGTTGCAACGGGAGAGGCATAAATTGGAGCCGAAAAACAAAAAAAACAAGTCTAAGACAGTTGGATAAGTTGGATCGTGACAGACCAGAAACCTGTCAGAACTGAAGAAGCTACTTGGATGATTCTATTTTCTTTTGCAAATTAACCTCAAATTCAGGATACAACATCTTAAGACAGTAACTGCTTTAGCTTTGATACTGACATTTGCGGTTAAAGATTTGATTCCTTGTAAGTCCTTTGAGGGCCTTGAGGTGATGCCGCAGGGTTGGGGCGGGAAAGTGAAAGTAGGATTTAGTGAGGAAAGTACTGGATCCACGGTGCCAGTGAAGAAGAGAAGATGAGAGGTGAGGTGGTTGATGGTTTTTCTGCTGCGGTATCTCCTCTATGACTCATCTGAGTAGGTGAGATTATTACTTGGAAACTGAAGAATCAAGGAGGCAAATGAATAGCAGTAATAGACAATCCCAGCGTTTGTTGTTTCAATCTGATACCAAGTAATACTATGTCAAGAATCGTGATACTGATGCGATACCGATACCAAACAGTTGTGTATTGAAATGCATGGAAACTTCTCTTCTAGAAAGAATTTTAGTTCCACCACAGCTTGAACTGATCTAAAAATTAAATATATCTGCAGATAAACTAAAATGTATTTAAAAAATGTAAAAATAGGTCTTGATATTTTTGCATGCAAATCAATACTTTTCCATGTGATTATAAATATATCTATATTTTGGGATCAATTCGCCCATCACTGATAAACAGCATTGAGATGTGTTAGTCACGGTAACAGTCTTGTACCATTATGTCAATCTCACAGTCCAAAATGACTCCAAATCTCATCATCTATAGTTGGTGGAAAAACAAAGTCTCTCTGTCTGGCTCCCGTCTGCCGCACTGACGCACACTTCAACGTCACTTTAGTTTTAACCCACAATACGACACTTAATGAGTCCGACCAGCAGACGAGCCAGGACACTGTCGGGATTCGTCTCTATCTGCGCATCCACTTTCTTTCTCATCTCCTCCTCCTCCTCTGCTCCACATCCCAATAAATGGCAGTCTAATCCCCCCCAAATCTCCCCAGGAGCAGTGGAGCACCTCAGGCAGACAGAGGGGAGAGGTGCAGTCACAGCCCCGGGCCCCACACTCAGATTAGAAGTATTAAGACGCTGGCCCTGTCTGCACAAAGATAGGGGAGGAGAGGACAATTTGGCTCTGAAGGGTTAGAGTGGGATTTAAACAGAAACGTGAAAAGTCTTTATTAAGATTTTTAAAATTTTTGAAGTTATGACAGAAGATGAATCAGGGTTTGTTGTCACGTAAGTTTGTAAATACTGATGTTTTTACTCAATGCCATCTGGTCTTAGAATAGTTCAGATATAGAGTCAGATCATTCTAAAACTGTTCAAGAAAAGCACAGTTCTCTCCTATGTGATTTTTTTTTCAGTATCGATACTTTTCAAATAAGTATCTGGTTTCGATACCAGTTTTAGTATCAATTCGTAGCTGGATATTGTTTTCGTTTTGCAACTCTTCGCGTACTGATTTTTAAAATTCAAATGGGTAGTAAAAACTGCTTTGGTAGCCGTAGTTGCCCTGGGTCAGACAGACAGAAGTGTGACTGTTATTCTGTGTCAATGGTATCTCCAATCTCTAACAATAACATAATCACACCTTTCACACGGACAAGGCAAGGGGGCTGAAGTGTCTTGCCCAGTGGCACAACAACACAACGGCACAACCCCACCAGCGGGGATTTAATCGTCCAACTTAATTACGTATTTCACCTGGAAACTTAAAGTGACATAACAAAAAGTTACAGCAGAGCACATGCACTGATCTCCTCTTCATCTCTGCGATTCACTGCTACTACTACTACATGATACACGCTTTAGTAGGCAATAGTGTAGTGTACCAATGGGTCTGCTGTGTACATTTAACATCTGATGAAGGAGCTAGTTCTGTTTTGTAGCACTGGATCACAAATGGAAAATTTATAACTCTGTATATGACTTCCTGGCAGAAACTTTGTGCAATAAGCGATCATTTGTTCATCTGAGGCTCTTTGTCTTGCTGTAGATGTGAGTGGGTTTACTATGACAAAGCAGCATTCAAAACATAAAAATGCAGACAACTACATTTATCACCTACAACAATAGATTCAAAACACAGATATAAAAAAGCTGTAGTTGTAGCAATTACACTGAAATGGATGCAAAACAAAGGATGCGGTTTCACAACTGTTGTTTACTGCTTATATGTGACGTACATACAAAATAGAGCATTTAGAGGTATAGAAAAGAGGCTATATATAACTCTTATAGTCTGTTTACTGTGATTCCTGTTTTAACCAAAAATAGTTGTTTAAGCCCTTGATAGAGTCTACATTTTATGAGAATTTTATTTTAAATTTGTATGTGTATTGGGAAACTATAGGGTTGGCAAAAATACCCAATGTAATAAATCCATCCATCCATTTTCTTCCACTAATCCCGGGGCCGGGTTGCGGGGGAAGCAAGCAGGGACTTCCAGACTTCCCTCACCCCATACATGGATAATAAATCCATACTAAAACTATTACTCCATTCCTTATTAGTATAGAGATTGGGAAAGAATGTCAAAAAAATGCAGTTACCATGGAAATCCGCCAAGTTTGTGGCAGCAGTGCAAAACACTCATAGAGATACTGTATATTAGCCAAACGATGTTAAAAAGTAAACAAAAGTGCAGTGGAAGAACTTGATAAACTGCTGGGTCACTGCTGGTAAATACATCTATCACTTTAAAGCAGTGGTGGAAGGTAACAAAGTAAAAGTAGTAAAGTACTGTACTTAAGTATAATTTTTAGGTATCTGTACTTTAGTTAAGTACATTTCACAGTGGATACTTTTTACTTTACCTTCACTACATTTGAGAGCAGTATTTGTACTTTCTACTCCACTACATTTTTGAACTGGACTGAAAAGTAAAAAGTACTTTTCATATGATTTGAGGGGTTATTTTTACCATGTTCGTGGTAACGTCCTGACTAAAGTTCACTAAAAGCTTCGACTTTAAGCGAACAAAAATAAATACACAAAATTAATAAGAAAAATGAAGAAATTGATTCGTATTGTTACTGTTGACCAAAATATGTATCATTTTTAATCTATATCACTACATTTAACACAAATGAACAACACTTATGTGAAATAATTTTACTTTTACTCTTAAAGTACATTTTTAAACAGGTACTTTACTACTTTACTTAAGTAGATGTTTTCATGTGATACCTTTACTATTACTTGAGTAACTTTTTACCTCTGTATGTGTACTTTTACTTAAGTAACACAATTGAGTGCTTCATCCACCACTGCTCTTATAGTCTCAGGAAACTTTTGAACGAATGCTAAGGCTAGTATTTAGCATCTTAAAATCTCCATTGGTTTAACATTAGGCTGACGTAGAATTCTGTCTTGTTTGACGTTATAACCCCAAGCTCTATTAGACTGGTCTTAATCTATATCAGAACTAGTATAAGAACTATACTGGTAATATTAAAGAAACATCTGTTATCTTTTGTTGAAATAAAACAAAAAAATCAAAGTCTCAAGTACTGAAAGGCTTCTGTAATCACCATGTTTGAAATTGTCACTCTGCAGCCAATCAAATATGAAATTATTTTGTACAGTTTTCATTTTCAGATCTTCTTTTCCAATCTATGCATGGCTTTCGGAATAATGAGAAATTACGACCGTTGCCATAGCGATGAGCAATTTCCAAACAAAACAGGCCTACTATAGCTAAAAAGTCCTCAAAATGTTGCATATAACTGGAAGCCAAGAATAGACACTTTATAGACGGTTTCTTTGAGTGCACCAACACCATTTCACACTTGTTCAACCTTGACTCAGAATATCACTCATCTAATATCTATCAGCACTCCTCCATCTTGCTGCCTCCCTCTCACCACGCACTCCCTGTTATTGACCTCGATCAGTGGGCTTTCCATCACGATAAAGAACCTCTTCATTTCACCACAGGGGCACAAAGGGTAGTGGGAGGATCAAACACGGACGCCACTGCCGCTGCTAACGCTAGACCCAGATTTCCCGAGCACTGCCCCCATTTTCGCTCCCCTCCTCGTCTCCATGGCAACACATCTGCCCATAGATCAACAGGTGGAGCAGGAAATGTCGATTGGATTTCTTCATGTGCCCCATTTGAAAGATTTGACAGAGAAGTGTAGCTAAGAAAATGGAAGGAACTGGAATTATACTAGAAAGTCCCTGGAAGCTGGTAGTCATTTTAATTAGTACCTGTTTAAATACATTAAGATGTGGTGGGCTGACAAATGTTTTTGGCTCAGTTTGTAGTGTTTTTCCACTGATCTGAAGGTTGGCGGTTCAAATCCTACTCTCAACATAAACATCGCTGAGCGGCCAGATCCACTGACCCACAGTTGGTGGTGTGATTCTAGCTTCCACTGAATGTCATTGTGTCCTTGCGCAAGACACATAACTCACCTCGCCCCCAGTGTCTGCGTACACTGGTGTATGAATGTGTGTGTGAATAGATGAGTGGTTCCTTGATGTAAAGTGCTTTGAGTGCCTTGGGGGAGGAAAAGTGCTGTATAAAAATGTGACCATTAGCTACAGAGAATGAAAAAAAAATCTGTGGATGGGCTTAATACGTGCACCTGTTGAAAATGGTGCCACCTTGTTTCTTGCGCTTGATAAAGTTTGTTTTGATCCATAATATCTAGGGCACAGTACAGATGAGAAATGGGCAGCAGACAAGGGAAGTATTTTAAGGTAGGCGTCCGCGGCCAAAGTCTAATTTTCTTTATAGAGCGCCCAGAAGAGCTTATAATAGGCTGTATACTGAGTCCTTGTGTAAGTTTTATGTTCATCTGCACAAGTTGTCCTTTTTTTTAGCTGCTGAGCCATGATGGAAAGCGCTGCAAGAAATAAACCAATTCCTTTTGATACTTTTGTAAATTACGTACAGTAATATCGTGTTGGCGCTCCCATACGTGCAGAGCCGTTTTTTACCTAATGACACAAAGGTAGACCACTTAATATACTCCACTGACAATCTACACTACCAGTCAAAAATTTGGACACACCTTTGCATTCAATGTTTACTACTTTCTACATTTTATATATACATGTAACGCACCACATATATGAAGGAAAGGCAAGTTTATTTGTATAGCACAGTTTGTACACAAAGTAATTCAAAGGGCTTTACAGAATAAGAAAGACATTAAAATCGCAATACAATAAATCAAAACATAAATAATCATCATAAAATGAACATTAAAAGAAGAGTGCAGAGTAAAAACCTTTCAGTCATATGCACAACTAAACAGAACCGTTTTGAGCCTGGATTTAAACATTATTAAAGTAGAGGCCTGTCTCACATCTTCAGGAAGACTGTTCCAGGTTTTAGCTGAAGCAAGATATATGGAATTATGTAGTAAAGATAAAAAGTTAAATCAACTCAACTAAATATTTTTTAAATTTTATATTCAAATCCTCAGAGTAGTCACTCTTTGCTTTGTTGAGATGAAGTCTCTTGAAATGGTTTTCACTTCACAGGTGTGTCATGTCGGGGTCAAGAAATGCCAAAAGTGCAAACCAGGGTTCAAATTAAAGGGTGGATATTTCAAAATCAAAACAAAACAAGTTTTGATTTCATTTGAGTTAATTTTTTGTTTCATTCCATATGTGTCATTCATAGTTTTGATGCCTTCAGTGAGAATCCACAATGGAAATAATCATGGAAATAAAGAAGAAACATTAACAAAAAAGTGTGTCCAAACTTTTTTGTTAGTGTATATACCACCACATGGACTTCAAAATAAAATAAGATAAAAATAATAATAATAATAATGCATTTTATTTATAAGCGCCTTTCAAAACACCCAAGGACACTGAACAAGATAAAATTAGATTAAAAAAAACATATACATACAATAAAACATAACAAAAAAATTAGAAGACAAAAATAAAATAAGGTAAAGATTCTTCTGCATTTGCCTCCAGTAGGTCTACAACTTAATGATTGTAGCCACTGGCAACTAATCATAGACTACAAGAAAATGAGTGTATGAGAAGGATCCATTATAGCGTCCAAAATAATTAGAATTGAAAATGTAACTCCCCTTGCTTTCACACTCGCTGCTGAGCACTGCTGAATTACACAACTGCTCTTTGCAAATTGTTATTTATACAACTTTACAGCTTGTTGGTTCAGACTTCCTCCATCAATACCCATTGTATGCAGGCCATTACTCAAAAAGACAAGCACTTTCTCTATCAACCCTGCTTCAGTGAACATTCTCTAATAACCAGTGCTTCATCTTCTTAGCCAGTCGGATCACGCCGGGTTATAACATTTTCTTGGCAAAGTAATGATGAAACAACGTGCCATACTGAGAGACAGCTTAAGAGCCAGGAGGGGGCTTCCCGGCACCACAGTCCACATCTGATTTCATGGTTTAGAGGAGAAAGGGAGAAAGACGACATCAAAACAGCCCCTGTGTGTAATAAATGTGGGGTGTTTACTTCAGCAGTGGCGCTAACAATAACGTGTTTAAATATGAGATGCCTCCGGCCTTCTAATGATGTTGTCTTTAAGTTGGTCAGTCAGGAACTCAAGGGGGAAAGTATGTGTGCAGTAAATCAAGTCTATATAAAGGAATAGTATATTTACTTAGCAGCAGTTGTGCCAGTTTTGCTTACAAAGTACAATTCTGGTTATATTTAGTTGCATACAGAGGCATTGTTTGGGCATCACCACTTTTCTTTTTTAAATTATTGGGTGGGTAGATGATACATGGTGAGCGTATATAGTACTTTTCATAAATCAATGTGTTGTGTTCATTTCGATTGAAACATTATGATCTAGTTTACCACAGAGAGTCCTTTTAGTTTTAAACCAACTGGATTTATGTGTTGGAACTGGCAAGCTAAATTAGAGACTCGTGAGGCTCACTCTGCTTTCTGATTGGATGATTGTCACCAAATTAAAAATAAAAACAAGTTGGTGTTCATGTCCAGTGTTTTTGTAATAAAGAATGAGCCTTCACTATTCACTACAGTTTGATTTCAGTAAAAGATATATTTGATTTGAACATGTTTACCTTGTATCTGGGGGCACTGATAGGTCACGTTTATGAAATTTGAAATCACAAGACTTTTCCTGTTATAGTTAATCTCCAAAATGAACACAATTGTGGGTGGCAAACTGAACACCTCTCTAATTCTTTGTTTTGGAAATTTGACATGAATAAAATTTTCATATTTAATAAAGAGTGTGATGGAGATGATGTGAGACTGGTGGTTTGAGTGTGTGTGTGTGTGTGTATGTCTGTGTGTGTGTGTGTGTGGTGGAGCGACAGCTGCCTACTCTCTGACTCTGAGCTGTGTTAAAGTCTAAGCGCTAATAACAAGACCTGCAGTGGTGCTATCAAGAGCATTCACTGGAAAAACCATCAAACTCTTACATCATAACTGTCATTATTACAACCTGAAAACAGAGCAAAGACTATTCTGTCACCAGGCATCGTCAGCAGTGGCACGAGTAGCTTGGAGTAGCTTATAGAACTGTCCTTAATGTTTGTTGATTGATGATTAGAGAGCTGAGCATCTAACCAGAAAGTAAATATGAAAATATAAACTGTGTATATTGTGTTAAAAGGCCTGTACCCAATTTTTTTTCCCATGTTTTTGAGCAAAATGGGCCTCAGTACAGATATATTGTGTAAGCAGCTCTTGAAGTGTGGAATAGCTTTGTACCACTGCAAACTTTTAAAATGAACTGGTTCTGTTTTTCATGTTGTTAAGAAATCAGGTGATTGGTGGTAAAGAAGCTGCATTACTTCTTACACTGCATTTGACCCATTCTTCAGCCAGTGCCTCTGGGTCATCTGTCATCACGAGAAGTGGGTGACAAGAGGAAGCCCGCCCTGACACTGGCAGAACTGGTGAACTCCCCAAAGACAGGCCCTGGAATAGAACCCAAGACCTGCTTGTTCTGAGGAGACACTCAAGCACCACACTACCTTAAAAAGTACTTTTTAACTTTTGGTTAACTCTAGTAAAGCTATTTAGACTTCATCACTGTAATATTTTTAAATACAATATCCTTCAGATGAATCCTAGTTTTAAAATGTAAGAAAGTACTGCATTGTATCATGCATTATTATGTTTCTTTGCTTTACTTTGTATTTACCTTAATAACATATAGTTTAGTTGCATCAGAAGTCACATTTTCGTCCCCTACAGCTCTCTGCACTGGAGTATAAATAGATGTTCAGAACACTATGGCTTTATTCACTTGAGATTCTCCCTCACTCCTCCCTCACCCCCTCCCTCACTCCTCTCTCACTCCCTTCCTCACTCCTCCCTCATTCCTCCCCCACCCCTCACTCCTCCCTAACTCCTCCCTCACCCCCCGTCCCTGGGCCCAGTCCTGGTTTATTGCCCTGTCTGTTGGCGCGCTGAAAGGTAATATTCTTTTGAGTGATGATTCCAGGTAATGATGGCTGCTCATTTAAAGCCATTTGTTTGATGACAGCACTGGCACCTGCTGGAGCACAACAAGTCTGCCCCCACTGCGCCGCAACTGACACAGCAACCACAAATACTCCACTGGAATCCAAATGAGATATAATATATGAGAGCAAAGCAGGGGGGGCAAAACATATACTTTTACCCAAATGATTAACGCACATGGAACTCTACAACATGGTGCATTTGAAAGGATACGTGTTTTACTACTCAAAAATACTGTTCAAATACTGCGGCAAAATAGGAACGCGATGTAAAAGGGCACTAACTTTTCCAGTGAGAGGTCCGTCACCAAGATGTTATTGCTTTGCTTGGAATGTTGCACAGTATGGTATGAAAATTGTCAATCTTTCTATATCACATTTATTCAATTACAAGTGTTTTTATTGCTCACAAACACCTTGAAAAACACGCATTCTTACTATGAGCAGGTGCACCTCTCTACAGATCTGACCTGTATTTTAGCCAGATGGTGTCATATACATATAGATATATTATAATTAGTATAATATTTTAGCAATTTTGGTTTCAAATTTCTGGAGATATAACTTTCAGTTGTGTGCATGTTGATTTATGCTTTGTTTGAAAAATGCCTAAGCCGCTTTAATAACATCTTTTTATCCCGAAACTGTCAATCAAAATGTGCTTCTTTTTATTTCAGTCATTTTCAGACTCCATATTAGCACTGAAGTGTTGTTTTAATCATGCTACATAGCCCATTCATTTTCAAAGCCATTTTCAAAGTTTAGTAGTTCGAGCCGCACCTTATTAGCATGTCTTTTACTCCATCCTCCCACAGCTGCCCAATTTACATGACTTTATGCAATGAGAGCCAGATCCATCAAGCTTCTTAGTTTCACTGGTGTGCCGCGATCTCTGCTACATCTCATGTGTTTTTTCATACAGCGTTGGACTTTGAAGCCACTGGCCCAGGAAGTGACGGACGTGTGGAGAGTGGGAGCTGGGGAGGGGATGGTAACACTTTGATGTACTGAAATAGATAACTTTAAAGGCAGGCGTGCTCTCAAAATATGCCGCTAACTGCTGCAATGGACTGAATTAAGTAAGGCAAGCTTTAAAATTTAACATGTGAGTGATGTTTATTGATTATTCTTTGTGAATTTGTGTATTTTAAGTAAAGTAACAGTGGTGAGTGAAGTATTTCAGTCTCGCAGTATTTGAAGTTGTAATATTAAATTGTGTGGTTGAAGTAGTTGTAGCATCAATAGTGTATTAGATGAAATAGATAA